>CAJVPZ010002256.1:0-12739 GCA_910592135.1 Racocetra fulgida | reverse complement strand
TTATAATCTATTCACTATCAAAATCAAAAATTATAATCTATTCACTATCAAAATCAAAAATTATAATCTATTCACTATCAAAATCAAAAATTATAATCTATTCACTACCTGGTGCATCTTACGAACTCTAATAATATATCTATCTAAGTAAACTATCACCCGAGATTGATGTTTTGAAAAAATTTTAAACATACGCGGTAAACGTACATGCGTACAAGTGAACTTTAAAATTTTTTTCGTAGCAAAGCACCACCCCTAACTCTATCCCTTCTAAGTCAGATCAAGTATCATATTACGAATTCCAACCTTTTTTTTCTTTACTTAATCAGATCAAGTATCGTTTTTTTCTTTCAATCCTGGATATTCCATAAGATCGGTACTACAATTTACAAGTAGACAGGCATATCTTAAAGCTATATGTGAGTGGAGATAAATCCATTATTTCGCCTGGATTTCAGAATTCGTAGCTTCATTAAAATATTCATCGTATATGAAATTAAATATACTAAATATGGTGATTCAAGAATATTTTTTATAATGATTCGTAGAATAGCAGCTTTTCTGGAGATTAATGAGGCTGGTATATCGGGAAGGGTGATGTTGAGTTTCGTTGATTGTTGATTACTTCTTTATAGTTTTGGTTTCATCTATTGATCATAAAATAAAGTGAGTATGGTTTCTTAGTGGAATTGACCCAAGATCCCAATTAAAAACATTTATATTGATAATTAATAATAAAATATATATAATTACTGTTAGTTCCAGAATGCTTTTGAAAATGTTTTTTTGCCTCGTTGTTCTTTGTAAAGGCGATGAATAGATAACATGATTCTCTTCTTTCTGAAGAATATACTCATATTCTTTTGGTTCATGGTCCACATTTTTATCCATATAGAAGTTTCTTAATAATTTTTGGCCAATTAGGATTACAGGTAACAGTTATAAAAAGATCTGGTTTTCCGAATCCCCTTACAGTAGCCATAGCATCTTTTATATAACTGTTGTATATATCGTTTGGTCCAGTAAATGAAGAAGGAAAATAATTTTTTTTCAACATGCATTCCAACATTTTTGATAGGGCCTATTTCTTTCTAACTCCACCCACGAAAGAAATTTTGCTGCTGATTTTTGTGTTCATAAATTCTGTAAAAAAAAAAAAAAAGAGAGAGATATAAAAATAATTACTTTAAATATTTATTGAGTCACTAAGTCGCACCGATTTTTTAATATCATATCAATGTAACTTTTTCAATGCATTATAGTAAATTGAACGGTCAAGCTTTACATTCAGTAGCATTGTGTGAGACTTGACAAAAATATTAAAGTTACGCGTTTTTACCGAAAGAATAAACCATTCAAGAAAAAGTAAACATTGAACTTGATATCGATACACCTAATTTATATATGATTGGTGAATTTATGTTGATCATTAATCAATCAATTCGATTGGCTAATTCCATATAGCATAATTCAGATAACTCATAAATCAAAATTTTTTTATAAACGATATAATATTAAGTATACTTAAAAATACTGAATTATATATAGTATAATATACAACGATTCTGTTTAATATTTTAATATATTAAACTGTTTAACAAATATTTTTCTATATTAAATTATAGTCTCGCGTAATACACAATAATCTATCTTAAATGTAATCACAAAGACTACAAGCGAATTAAATAAAACTTATTTATTTGCGTAAAATAATAATAATAATTATATGTACAAGTTTTTATTATGTCTTTAAGTAACATAAAGCTACTTATCAAACCATTTTTTCATATCTAAATAAAGCCTCATATATTTGTAATATATTTAGTCTAATATTGTTATGATGTTCAAGCTTTTTCTCAAACCAGTTGGTTACACTTTTTTAATTAGGAACTTTAGCGCTTATATTTATTACTCTGAATGAAGTACTCTAAGTGAAGTAGAATGAAACCCAGAGATTATTACTCTAAGTGAAGTAGAATGAATTCTCGGGATTATTACTCTAAGTGAAGTAGAATGAATTCCCGGGATTATTACTCTAAGTGAAGTGGAATGAATTCCCGGGATTATTACTCTAAGTGAAGTAAAATGAATTCCCGAGATTATTACTTTAAGTGAAATAAAATGAATTCCTAAGATTACTCTAAGTGAAATAGAATGAATCCCAGAGATACCCAAGATACTAAAGCTTCGTTCGTGAAGAGAATTATACACGGTGATTACATTTTTTTAAAAAAAATTTGGGCAAGAGTACTTAAACTGTATAAATTCAACTGCCAACCGCAAGAAAGTTAGCCTATATTGATTTAACATTTCTTAATATACCATATCTATATAAATTATTAATTAATACGTACAGTACGTACTTAAGAGCAATTAGGCTAACATTTAAGACTATCTTAATAATAAACCCAGGTTTTTTACCATTAATAAACTTGACTTTTCTTAGATGCTCAAGCTGAGACTTCAATCTCAAAAGAATTGTTATTTTGTTAATAATTTATTTGTTTTGATGCCTGTTAAATTCAGAATTCATAAGGAATTATTTTTTCCCTTTACTTATGCAAAAATCAGTTACGACAAAAAGTCGTTACTAGTCTAACACTACACAAGTACACAAAGTACACAAGATGTTAATTTTCGAATTTTTTACTCGTGTAATTTTACATACTCAAAAAAATACTTTAAAGCGTATAAATAAATTACCAAAATTAGTAATACGAAGTATAAATCGCTTAATCGAAAGTTGATCGAAGTTGTTTAAACAATTAAATAGAATTATTGTAACAACTTTATCGTTAAATGATTATCTACTTAAAAAATGAATGTTTTATTCAAAAAAAAATATTTCGTTCTCACCGAGAATTCTATTCGTATATGTATATTTTATTAAATATATTAATAGTATATTGAAATATCATCAAATATTGATTATTGGTTGTGCCTTGAGAATTAATCCATACACTTCAAATAATATAGAATTTATAGTGTTTATGATTTATCTATCTTTATCCGACAGCTTACTACGATCATACGTACCAACAGAATACGTAATTGTTATCATCAAATGACTTTTGTCCTCGTCATTTGAGACTTTGTCAAAACAACTCGAATTATTCTATTGGTGTAAACTATCGGCTAATACCGTTCGGAACAGCCCTGGTATCCACAAAAAAAACCAATGTAGCTTACGTCATACAGTACCGATAAATTGTGCATGGTTATTTAAAAAAGCTTTGTTATTGGTTTTGAGTTTTAATTATGTCGTAAACCACATTTTTTTTTGTGGCAATGCTAGGGTTATTTACCGCTCGGCCTAGAAGCTGATGGCAATTAAGTTTGAATCAATCAATAATTGGTGTATTCTTATAAATAACACTTTGTTATTGGTTGCTTCGCAACAATAGCTATATTGATATTACATTAGATCATAAGCCATTTGAATGATATTTTTTTATAACCCGCAATTAATGTTGTGGACTTGATTGTGTGTATTTACTATTCGCCTAAAGTTATTCTTTTACTTTTCCGGAAACATTAAACCTCACCAATTCTTTGACCATTTTCTAATTTATTTCATCTTCATAACTTGTAAAGTTGATATTTTTCAATATAATATATCTGAAATTGATAGATACGCATAAAGCCGTTATACGTATCTATATATAGTATTTCCGTATACGGTACTTCTGTATATGGATATATTAACCGGGCAACCGATACTTACTATTACTCCAGGTTAGGCATTCAAATCACGGTTCCCGAATAAGCGAGTAAACTGTTCCGTTTCCGTATGCAACACTGGTCACTATTTGAACTAAAGATACTGTATATAATGCTAAAGTATAGGATAGTTTTTTTTCAGATGTGAATAAAAGAAGCTAAAAAAATAAAAAATAAAAAAAATAAGAAATATCCGAAAAAGATAACAGAAAAAAAATTTTTTTTTGAATTCGCTTTTAACAAAAAAAAAAAAAAAGCTATATCGATATTAAGATCGGAAAAAACAATAAGATAATTAAGGAAGTGATGAGAACTTGGTGTAACTATTGTTTTTATAATAACTGATAAGAAAAAAGTAAGTTCTATTATTATTATAATAACGGAAATTCCTTATTTTGGCTAGAATTTCATAAGAACATATTATATTTTATCAATTAAATTTTTAGCAATTGTGGTGTAATGTAACGAACGGTTTTTTTTTACGTGCTCGGCTATTACATAAAAAAAGCTTTGATCACACAAACCGTTATGATCGCACAAAAATATGTAATCTTATCTTAATCACACAAAGTTTTTTTACGTAGATAAGATCAGACTCCTTAAAACTAACATTAATATTACTAAATAGAATTTGTGTATTAAAACGTATGTACTATATTGGGACAATCGAAACTTTATTTAACCAATGATATTTGGAACGGTTAGTCCTTAATAATGAAAGAGTGCGATTATACATACGTACATGTGAGTGTACTTCTCTTATTGGATCTCGGCATCACCGGTTGTCGCGTGTCGTCGTGTGTGTTTGAGTAATGTTTATCAGTTTTGGTTATTATAGATTAAATCCGGTTTTTATCGAGTACCTTATAGGAGAGACGTACAGATTAAATATTGTAAACATGTTATGTGGCGACTTTTTGTACAATCCGATATAATCAGATGATTACTTAGAATTACAAATTCAAAAGTACAATTAGGTAATGGTTTCTTATAACAGTATTTTTTTTATAAATATGTGTGCCCCCATACTAATAAATTTTTTACTTTGCCTTTCGTGGGAATCATTTTTTTCCCATAGAATAAGAAATATCAAAAAAAAAAAAAAAAAATTTTTAAAAAAGTATTTCCAACTCTTCTTCACATAACGTAAATGGTACCTAGAGATAGTTCTTTAGGTTCAACTCAAATTCTCGATAAAAATTTAAAGGCACAAAACTTAGTTCGACCGCACATATCGCTTGAATTACATATATCAAATCTCTATGATGCGAAGGTCCATGTGGTCTCTAAAGATTATGAACGAAATAATCTAACAAAAAATTCGGTGCTAGAACGAATGCAATGTTGCCATGGTTTGGTCGCTGCAATACTTCAAGCGTATAACGGCCATCAACATTTAGCCATACGTCCTGATGACGTATGGCTAACAATAGTCCAGGGTATATGTCATCATATCAAACTAAGTTCTAAAAGATATAACAGTTTCGTAAAACGAAAAGAAATTGATATCTATACCGAAGGTGTTTTAAGTGTTGACCCCGATACGAAATGCTTAGTTGGAGATTGGACAAACTGTATCCATCAATTAATGTCGGCTGCTGCTAAACAAACGAAAAAAACTGACTTACCATCCTTGTTAGAAGCTAAGTTTTCAACTACAATTCAAAGTTCTTGGATTGCTAGTAAACTTACTTTATTAGATAATTCTAAAGATCGTGGTTCTTACAATCTTGGAAGTTACTGCGGAATTCCTAAAGTTACTTTGGAAGGAACGTTGAATGATTGGTTACTTATTCAAAAAAAATTGGATTCCCTTCGCCGTAAATTTCCTGATTTAGAATTTTGGTTTAGTCGGATTGAACCAGTCGTATTCAAATTAATTGAAACGTATAATGGTGAGGTTGATCAAGAATTTTGGAAAGGAATTGCAAGAGAAGAATATGGTTGTGGTGGTCTTCCGGAATTAACTGGTTGGGTTACGTCATTTTTCCCTTATGATAGTTCTGGTGAAATTGTCAATAATTGGTTAGATGAATATCGGTTACCTAGTGGAAGAGTTGCTATTCCATTTAATGTCGAAAGTGGTCAGAAAAAGAAATTCATCACGGGTTTTTTGGCTGTACATCAAGAAGTTCTTAAAGATGCTGATGATGAAGTTGTGGTTAGTCCTGTGATTGGGTGGGCGGTTATCGATGATGAAATGCCTCCATCTAAATGTCCTGAAACGCTTCAACAAACCTTTTGGTAGCAAGTGTTATTTTTTAGCCTTAATTTTACCATTGTATGTTTAAAAATTAAAAACAAAAAAAAAATTAAAACATGTAATCGATTTGTAGTAATAAAATCATTGATTATTCAAACAATTCTTTGATCAATCTACCTTTTTGTAAAACTATGTTTGTCATTCATCACTAAAGGTAATCAAGCTCTTTGTGCACATTAACTTTTTTTTTTTTTTTTTTTTTTTTTTTTTTTTTTTTTAACTTGTAGGAAATTAAACAATTCCGTCCAAATACAAGTAGACGACTTTGTGGCATATTATATTAGAATTCTTGGTACCGTATAAAGGCCTTTGTTATCTCCTTCTAAAGGCTGATATTATCTTTTTAATTTAATTTAATTTTTTTCTTTAGATAATGTCGATTGAATTTTCTGAATTTCTATTGGTGAGCTAATATATTAACCAGAACTTTAGCTCGAATTAATGTTAGTATTTACTCATTTGTTCATGGGCTGCATTACAATGTTATTTACATAAAACTAACGTTAAAGACAATTATATAGATCACATTTTCGATTACTTATGACCAAGTAAATTGAACTAATCCTGTGAATAACCTGCTTTTTCCTGCAACTAAAAAAAAAAAAGCTTTCCGTTATTTTTTTTTTTTAATTTCCTATACTTTTACTCTTCGGAGTTGCGCTTCCTATTCTTTGCGTTTTAGTTCTTAACGCTCACAACAATATCTTTACTGCAGTAACTTCGAACTTAATGTTGAAAAAAATTGATTCTACCGATTTTAACGATGAAGTAATTAAAGGTGATAAGACAAGAAAAAAAATTGGACTCAATCTTTTTTTTTTTTTTTTTTAGATCGACGATGGACGCATTAAGTCATGAGACTATTCGAAACAATTATCGTGGTTTTCGAAATGGCAAATAATTTTTTTTTTTTTAAACACACTCGATTACCTTGGCGCGTCGATGCCCGATTTTACGTAATTGTTTACCAAACAATAGTAGTCATGCGGATTAGATTTGTACTCCATAAGCAGAATCTTCAATCAATGTGCTAAGGTAATCGAGCGTAAGGATGGCTCCGAAATTTAAAAAAGGAAATTAAGCCAATAATTAATAATCAAGTGATATTGTTGCAATTTTCTTTTTGAATTTCGGTGCCATCCTAAATCGAGTGTTCACTAAAAGAAAAAATTATTTGCCATTTCAACCATTTTGAAAACCGCGATAAATAATAAATAGCTCAATGCTATATAATTTTATATAAAAAATTAATATGGGATCGTTCTCCATTTACATTTAATTCTAATTCTTCATATTTTAAGTTTTCACTTCTTCACACTGTACACCAAAGATTTCAATCGAATTAATCTCCGGGCTGTAAGGCAGACAATCTAAGACTCTGGTATCATAAAGAAGGTCAGATCTAGGTTTCGGGATGGGTCAACGGTTCCAAAATGTATCGAGGTTCCAGAATGGATCGAGGTTCTAGAGTGGATCGAAGTTTTAGAGTGGGCTCTAGAGTGGAATCTAGAATGGATCGAAGTCAACGAGGAGGTTACAGAACGGATCAATGAGACAGCAAAATCTCCGAGAAATTGGCTACGTATAAAGAGCTCATGTGTAAGATGTGTAATTGATATATATATATTTTAATAAAAATATATATTTTAATAAAAGATCATTTAGAATGAATATAAATTTTTCTTTTCATAATTATAACTACATTATCACGTATGTACCTAATGCAGTTATGTTTGAATGCGAATGCTATTACCCTTAGTGTTTGTAATCGACTCAGTCGATAACTAATATCACATTTAAGTAGCAATCTCTGAGTCGACAACTCTTACAGGAAGATCCCCAAAATTCTCGTCTAAGTGATAGGATATGTCAGAATTAAAAATTTTGCTGTAGCGATAAATATAATTGACTGGTATTAATCAGTCAATACCGACGCGGAATTTTGGAGATTACCCTGCAAAAAAATCTGAATCGACTAACAACACCAATTACTTTATTGTTCAATCGAACCAGACATGGCCACAGGAAGCCCGGACAGGTCGGGAAATAGATTAGTGGCGCAATCAAAATTCGGGTTGGAACTCACGATAATAGTTTAGGAACACTTAACAATATTTTTAATAGTAAACCACTGTTATACGTATAAATTATCATTTTATTAAACAAGCTTCCTTTGCAAATCGAAATGCTATTAACATTACGTACAGTACGTGCTTGCCTAAAATAGTTGAAACACAGGAACTATACCAGATAAATTACGTTGATCGCAACTCATCGACATATATGAACTATATTGAAATGGAAGTTAATAAAATAAATTAGGAATACTATTGTTTGAATAAATTAAATTAAGCAAATGTGTGTTTTTTTTAGATTACTATTTATATGAAGAAACGACTTACTTCGTCTTCACATGATGACAAGATAACCCAGTCGTGTTCCGATTCCGATGACCACGAATCTTCAAGCCTACTACAAAAAAAAATAAATAAAATAAAGTAAGACATTTTTTTTTTAAATAGAAGAATTCAAATAGAATAAAAACAAACGTATTGAACGAACATGCTTGAACTAATAAATTTATTATTATGATATTCTTTGAATTTATTTTTCCAATTATTAATACTTAGGACACCTTTCTTTCCAAACTTTTCAATAATTGGAATTCGATCATCATTATTATTAGTTTCTATCTTCAATTCCAATTTTTGGTATTTGTTACATCGTTTCTTTTCACAATTCTCGAGGAATGAATTCAACGCCTCAGATGAAAATGTCCAACAAGATCGTGTAGTAAATCTACGCAAATTCGGTTGTAAAACATTTCCCATTTCTAATAAAGTTTCACTAATATCGATCAAATTCATATATTTACAATTCCCATCAAGACATACTACATTTTCAAGTTTTTTACAAGATGCAAAAAGATTTGGTAGTCGAGAAATTTCATCATCCGGAATTAATGCTTGAAGATTAATAAGATTTGGACAATTATCAGCAATAGCATTGATAAAGTCTGCAGAATGGTTTAAACCTTGAATAAAATCAAATTTTAAATAAATATCTTGTAATGAATGAGTGTTTCTAATTAATGTTGATATTTGATCCAAATATAAATTGTTGAAATTAAGATGTAATTTCCTAAGTTGAGAAAACTGAGAATAAATGAAACATTCAAATATGGCTTTTGAAATAAATTCTTCAGATGATAATTTTAATTCAACAAGATTCGAACATTCAGATAATCCTTTAAGATTTACCGAAATAGTGGGAAAGATATAAATAGTATGTAAGGATTTTACTACATGTTTTAAAGCATCAGAAATATAAGGAAGTTTTTGTCTAGATGAAATGGATATCTTGGATAAATTAGGTTGACTAAGTATTAATTTTGCAATCATTTCATCATCTTCATAACATTCAGATAAATCAACCTCAATTTCTTTAATTTTTCGAGCTTTTTGAATAATATCATTACACCATTCTGTTGGAATAATGTCTCTTATTATAAACCGGGTTAAAGATGAAAAATGTTTTTGAGCACCAGAAAGATTTGATAAAGTTATATAATTAGGGAATAACTTGTGATTTATCAAATTTGGTCGAAATTTACATACGAATGATTCAAGGTATTTAATATTTTTAAAAAATAATTTAAATAATTCATTTACAATTAAATAATGTTGATTAGTTGAACGTTGTGCAGTTTTATCAGATTCATTTAACCAAACCACAACGCTATCAAAGATTAATCTGTAATCAAGGCTTTTTAAGAATAAAACGTAGTTGAATGTTGGAGGTGGAATTATTGTTAATTTTTTATTTATTCCTGATTTCTCTAAGATGGTTTTGGTTCCATTGGATAAACAAGAGATGTAAACTTGAGTAAGTGCAAATACTTTTCTCCAATCTGGTAAAAGTTTATCATAAAGATATTCAAAAGGTGCCTCCCAAAGTATTGGTATAACAATCTCACATAAGTTTTTATTCACCAAGAGACAATTATATAGGCTTTCAATGCTGGAAATCGACAAGATCTTTATAAAAATAGATTTGGGAAGAGGAAGATTTTTCTTCATTTTTTTTTTCTTTTTTTTGTTTCGTGGGAAGATAAACAAGAAAGTTAGAGTTAAATAACCACGAAAAATAAGCAATAAATACGAACCTAGAAATAAACACCTATACGGAGAAATAAACATGGAAATTTGTGAAACTTTTATTATTATCATTCTTAACCTCAATTAATCCACTTATTTTTTACGTACTAAATGACTCAAATGTTTTCAAGCACATGATGTTCTTTATTATATAAATGAATGTATGAATGAGTGATACACATTCACTTCCAATTTCCGACTTTCATTTTTTTATACGTAACATAATATGTATCAACCCAAAAAAGGCAAAATCAAAGGAATCAAACTAAAGAAATAAATTTATTTCCGTACAATGTCTCAATTTTCAAATATATAGTTTCACTTAATAGAAGTTTTGTATCGGTGTTGTACCTCAGATCGTTTCTTGCCGAAAAGCAAATTTGTCTAGAAGGAATTGTCCGCACCGGGCTTTTGCTTGACATCCGATCACTGTTGCATAAGATAAACATTACATATTATAATCCTATTAACGTTAATTGATAGATTAGCGGTGCAACTGAAATTCAGCTCACATTTCTGTACGTACGTACAAAGTGTGCCTATAGTTGCCGTCCAAACCTAACTAGTTTGGGACTTTGGGACTTTCCAAGGTATTAACCATTATTTGGGACTAGTTAAAGCCGTGGAACTTGTCCCGAACTTACTGCATAAAATGGGATTTGGGACAAAATTTCAGCTACGTATAACTAGTTTGGACTAATAGTTATAACTATTTGGACGGCAACTATAAGTGTGCCTCCATAAATGTTGCAGAAAAAATCGAGTTACAGATAAATAAATCGTTTCGATTTGAATCGATTATCAATAACACCAGTGATGATAATTATCGATTCTAATCGATTAAAACAGCTTGCAATCGAATATAATCGAATATCAAAATTTTTTTTCCGATGTATAGAGTTATAATATAATGTACAGTAAATGCTATAAAAAATTGGAATAAATTAGTATATAATAAGTGAATAAGATCACCTAAATAAGGGACTCGTTTCTTTTTTTTTGTTTTTGCATAAACGTTATGATTGGTGAGCGGAGACTACTTATAAAACTATGCGCATTAATTAGCGACCTGCTGGTTTTAGAGTTGTCCGGAGTAGGGATGTAGCCCAAACTATTTGGAACGACCCAAATTATGTGACAATTAGTATTACATTGTTTTGACAATAAGTATAAACCTAGTAAATACCTATGTGATCCTAATTGTCGCATGGTTTGGGTCGTCCCAAATAGTTTGGGCTACATCCCTAGTCCGAGGTGTATATTTTATCTAATTCGTTAATTTTTATTTATAGTAACTGCTCTAATAAACTTTTAGCTTTGAATGTTCAACTGAGCTTGTTTTTAGTAATAATATTATGTTACTGTACAGTATTGTATGCTGAAGTAACTAGCTTGAGTTCTTACTCTTGATAGGATTGTTTAAATTGGTATATTTGAATTTAGATTTAAAGATGTTATACAGTACCGGACAGCAAGAAACATCCAATTTTTTTATATATAAAATATAAAAAGTGGTATAACTTTTTAAAATTATAAACCATGTAAAAAATTTATTCTAATAAAAATTGTAGCTTAAATAAAATGCAACAAATCTGTAAGAGGAATTTTTGCTAAATTAGTTTGTTCTTGAGTTATAGTACATTAAATTATACATTTAAAAATTTGGTGTTTAATATCTACAAGTCACTCTTGTTATAGTAAACTCTCATTATAGTGAAGACTGGTTTATAGTGAAGAATTTGTTTAGAACAAAATCATTATTAATAAACTTTTGCTTAATATAATTAAGTTAATTAATAAACTCTTAATATAATATATACGTATGAAGATTTTTTTTAAAATGGATATAACAAAATATTTCACATTATAGTAAAGATTTGGTCATGTGACATTGGGGTGTGCAGTAAACTATATAAATCAAAATTATATATGGTCACTTATATATTTATATATAAAAACTGGAATGGTTACCAAAATACTTTTAATTAAAGTTAAAAAAAACAAGTGATTTACATGGAATGTATAAGCATCATTTTCCTGACAATTTCCTAACAAAAATTGACCAGAATTATCTTGATTTTCATAATATGAAATTTTCAAACAGACCTGGCCAGCTGGCCAGCTAGCTTTTTTTAAAAAATTTCATATATAGAAATTTTTTTAAAAATTTTATTAAAAATCCACCTGCTATTAAAACATAAAAATTTTTTTTTATAAATTTTCAAGTTTTGACCTAGCTATGTTATAAAAATCAATTAATTAATTTTGTATAGCTTTAGTAAAAAATGCAAAGAATTCTATCTATCATTTTTTCTAAATAAAATCAAATTAAAAAATATTTTTTTCATTGCATGTTTTTATTTTAATAGAAGTTAGACAGGAATTAAACTTATATACAGTACCTGACAAAAGTTTTCTCACACCTATAAAAAGGTGCTATAACCTTAAAAATTTTAGAAAAATTAGTACATACACAGATTAGATCATGTATTTCATTTGAAGATTTTTTAATCACTAGAAATAAATTTAGATAAGAGCCAAAGTTGAAATGTTTTTTGTTTAAAAAATAATTGTATTTAAAGAAAATTTAACATAATGT
>CAJVPZ010002255.1:0-12745 GCA_910592135.1 Racocetra fulgida | reverse complement strand
AAAAATTACTATTTTTAGCATTTAATATAGAAAATATAATAAATTAATATAAAAAATTAATTTTTTTTAAAATTAAAGAAGTTTTTATTAGGTTAGAATCTGTTGAGCTTCTAAGTAAAGTTGTAGAGGAAACTTAAATCAGAGGGTTTAATTGGGTAGCTCAAGTAATAGTAGGTTACAAGTATGACATCTAGTGTAAAACCTAATAATAGGTAAATACTTAATTAGGTGCTCAAAAGGCGCAGGTATGGCTAGAATATACTCTTGTCAGAATGTACTTGTCTGAAACTCTCTTAAAAAGAGTATTATATGATTTTAGTATCTAATAAAAGCAGTGAGCCAAAGAGGCTAACCTTGACTATAAAAAAAAAAAAATAAAGTTGTAGAGAAGATTTTTCTGATTCTAATAGTGATTAGATCATCAAAATCAGCCTTGTGGATCTCAAGATACTTGAAGTTAAATATACAAATATAATGATTTAATATAAAAAATCAATTTTTTTAAAATTAAAAAAATTTTTATTAAGTTAAGGTTTGTTGGGCTTCTAAGTAAAATTGTAGAGAAAATTGTTTTGCAAATATAAAGATCTTCAAATTGGTGGTTATACAAAGTATTATAGACTATAATACTTTGTATAATTACTAATTTGCAAATCTTTATATTCACATCTTTAACCCCAAATATCTTGAGATCCACAAGGCTAATTTTGATGATTTAATTACCATTAAAACCAGAAAAGTTTCTTCTACAACTTTACTTAGAAGCTCAAGAGAGATTTACTTATTAAAATTTTCTTTAAATTTTAAAAAAATTAATTTTTATTATATTTCTATATACAATATAATATACTCTCAAATTTTACCAAATATGAAAATCAATTTACAGCATAGTAAAGAATACTCTAGAATCAATTTATATATTAAAACAGCTAGTAGCAAGATCATAAGATAGTTAATAATAAATGTTTAAATTAATTTTGATATAAATGATCTTATAGACATGTAGTCTAGAGATCTCTTGTGATCTCAGAGGTTTTATTTTTTTTTATTTTTTATTTTTTTTTATACTAGCCTCTTTGGTGTAGGGGTTTTTATTCAAGTATAATGGGCGGGGAGCTTACAACGGAACCCCAATTACATTAGAGAGTACAACTAGCCACACGTGTGCCTTTTGAGCACCTATTTAAGTAGTCCGCATATAGATAACTGTACACCATAAGTTCTACACTAGCTGCTATACCTATAACCCAACTAGGCGATTACCTATTTAAACTCTCTGTAACGTATACTGCCCCCTTGTATCACTGGAACACTCTGCTACATTCGTCAGTCAAGAGTTCCGGATGCATACCGTAGCCTTAAGACTAATTTATCCTTGAGGCATCATTGCTAGAGCTTTCTGTACTCACAATCCGGCTAACCTAGGCTTTCGGTAACTTACACCAAGTCCGAGAACGAGTACTTGCGAGCCGAAGCCGCTACCATTACCTACTACTGCCCTTGTAGAGTTCACCCAAACCCCAGCACCCACTTTACGGACCATCTGCCATTTCACTGGTCCCAAACTTCCAATCCAGATAGCCCAGAAGGGCGGACCCCTTCCTCAGAATACACCGATGGCCTGGTTGATATGGTGCCTTGCCGAACACCTCGGTCCCGTCCAGTTTCCGGATCTTCGACGATAGTCCTTTACGTAGCGCCGTTGAAAATCTGTGCTACCTCTCTACTTGGGACTTGCCAAGCGGGATTCTGTGTGCCCCAGCCCTTAGATTTACACAAACGCTTCACTCTTGCATCACACTATAGTTCCACGTTCTTCCAGTACAAGCTGGTATGACCAAAGCTACAGATCCGATGATCCATCAGATTACATACAGTTTACTGTAACACATTCCTTAAATTCGAATTTCATCGCCAGTGGGATTCGAACTCCAGTCCTGCCGCTTGGGGGTGCGACAACTTACCAACTTCACTAAGTAGCCACACCCTTTAATAACATAGATTTACATTATATAAAATTTTAAATTAATATCATTAATGCCAGTTGAATTATAATAATGAATTTCGAAATTAATAATTAGTGATATTAGCTTTGCATCATAGTAAGCAATTTTTATATAAAATTATATATTTTGCATATATAATAAGTAAAAATTTTAACTTCTTCCAAAAACAGATAAATAACAATCATTACTTTTACTAAAAAAGTATTTTGCAAAAAACAGAATAAGTGACAATAAAAAAGTTGAAGGAAACCATCCCTACCACATTTCATATTACACAAAAAATGTGATCATACCAGTATTTTTGCTTTTATTAATTCAACAGCTTATCATTATCAAATAAATGTTTGAATCAATAAAGGCAAAATGATTTACATGCAAGTAAATATTGGTAATTCCAGGAGTGACTGTTCTTAGTTATACAAACTCAAATTACTTTTGAAATCCTCCAACCAATTAAACATTAGCATTACGTATTTATCAGCCAATCAAAATTACAAATTTTAGAAGTAATATCGATATGAAATCAAATGAAATTTAAATCAAAATTTATATTTTAACTTAAGTGAAAATTTTAGATACTATTAAAGACAGATAGATATATGTATTTTCAAGCATTAAATTATTTAGTTAACTATTAATTATTATTGCTTACTATATATTCTTGTTGCTTACAAAAAAATTTTATTTCGCTTCTATATTTAAACTATTTTTAATTTAAAATCTAACTTTTTATTTATAATTTAACTATTATTTTACTAGCATATACAAAATATATCAGGCTCAAATCTCAAGTATACAAGTATATGTTTTCTATAATATTCTAAACAATTATATAATAAAATAGAAATTTAGTAAAACCAAATTATTATTTATATAATTAATTGAAATATTGTTAAATATAATGCTAAACATATAATAAACCTAGAAAATCAGAATCTGATATAAGTCTAAAGTGAAAATTGATTATTTATTTAATTGAGGTATGTACACATATATGCTTATATAAGTTATATATTATATATTTGAAAACTTCACATTATCTATCATTATATTATGTTGTATAACAGAACAATTTATGTTTAGTATTGGTATACTGGCTGTAGATCATTATGGGAACTGTCAATACTCAAATTATATTGATAGTTTCTGACTAACATTGTATGATCATACATTCAATTTTACTTAAACAGATGAGTTGAACAAATATATTCTAATGTTACAAAACATATACTAGATCTATTTCAAGTCATTGCTTTTAGCTTTTTTTGTTAAACGAATTGAATCTTGACAACTGGTGGTTTAACCTTCGTACAATACATATTTTTATATATGCTTTATATAAAATTTGCTTGGTGAAATGTAATATAAAAGTTGTTGAATTCAAATGGATTCAATTGATATTATAAAAGCTTTAAAGTTTAATTAATATATTTTATATTTCATAGCAAAGATAGGTTATGCAAACCCTCAAAAGTATTAAAAAACACAAAATTTTTTTTATTAACTGTGATTGGCTAATCAACATATAAAATCAATTTTGATTGGTTAAAAAGATTTTGGAAGTGATCTGCAATTTGTGTAACTGAGAACAGTTACCCTTTATAGGTTAATATTTATCTGCTTGTCTGATTGATTTAATTGCCCAAGTAATAATTTATATACTTTAAAGTACTTTTTAGAAATTCAACATTTCATTAACAAAAAAAATTTTGTAAATTTACATAGCTTCAAATGATACTAATAACTACTTTGCAAAGTAATCAAGAGATAATCAACATATTCAACATGTATTGTTAGAAGAGAAAAATATGCCACCACTATTAATTGGTGTCAAAAGTAATCATATCATATCAAAATTGTCATAATTTGTAATATTATAATAAAATCATTAATAAAAATCTGTAATAATTTGTCAAAATACAATTTCAATATGACAAAATAGTTTTGGCACCAATATATACTTCCAACTACTTCTCTTATTGGTTCATGCATTATTACAAAATAAAAAGAATAAAAAGAAGGATCAAGATGTTCAAAGTAACTTTAGATTTAAAAAAAATACATACAAGCTATTTACTTACTGTATTTAAGTTTAAATTGCTTTTTTTAATAATTCTAATACTTACATTATTTTAATATTGTATAGAATTTAGTATGTAGATATAACAGTATAATATAGCTTTAGTATAGATAGAAACATGTAGTTTAATTAATAATATAAAACAAAGAGGTGATGCAAAGGTTGTAATAAATAAAAAGAGGATTAAAAGAATTTACATTAATAAAAATAAAATTTTAAGTTTTTTTTGACAAATACAAAGTAATTTGAGAAATTTATTAAGTAAGTATTGTCTAATTGATAATGTAATATATTTCAAAAATAGTAGCATCTCTAGCAAAGACAGTAATATTTAAAATATATAGTTCTTTTTTTTTTAAGAATGAGGCCTGGTCTTGGTCTTTATTGAATAATTATGCATTACATTATTTAAATAGGTTACATAAATTATTACAGAGACCTGCTTTATTCTTGGTCTAAAGCTCTACTAAAGTGGGCTACCTGGCCTTCACTAGATTTAGTTTAGCTATATGATGTAGAAATATTAGTTGTGTAGAAAAGCCTTTTCTATTTATTATATTTAATTGTGCTAATATGATGTGCAGAAGAGTAAGACAAGGTTAAAGCAGTGTATATGTCTGTGATAGTTGCTAACAAAATAAAAGTTGTTGATACTATTAAGCTATTTAATCATATACTAAAGATTTTTTAATAAAGTTAATATATTTATATTTCATATAAAGAGTTGTTGTGTATATATGTATGTGTAAATTTAAATTTTAAATCTATCAAATGAATGCCAAGAATAACTATATGTTTATTTTCATACTTTTTATATAAAAATAAGTTAATAAATAGTGGACAAGTCTAATTAGCACTATTAAAGCTAATATTTTCAAATACTTCAAATTATTATTGAAATATTAGTTGGGTCTTGCTACCCAATATTAATAAAAACAGGAAAGAATTTATTGTAATTCGAATTACTAGTATATATATCTATGTTTAATTATAGTTATTATTTCTTAGAATTCTTATATAATATCAGATTTATATAGCAATAATATTGTAATTTGCTTAAAGATTAGTCTTTGAGATTTATTTTATTTTAAGAAATAAACCTGTAGTTTAATCTAATAATCTTTATTGAAATGCTTGCATCTTATTTAGAAACATCTGCAGTTCTAATTGAATATTTGTTTATATAATACTTATTTAAATTACTTAATTTGCAGTGCACTATATGTAATATGCGATGTTTGATCACATAATAATCACACATTTTGATTAGCTATCTGGCCAGTAGTATATAGATATATATTATCAACCAGTTATATATAGAAATATCTATTTTTTATAAATTTATTATATTTTTTGTATATTTTATAGTATTATTAGCTTTTTTTTTTTTTTATAGTTTAAAGAGAGACTTCTATGCCTTGTGATTTTTATTAAGTGCTGACCTATTATTATATAGGGAATATTATATTTTGCATATCAATGAGGCTACAATTAGCCATACGTATATCTTTAGTCATTATCTATTTAAAGGCTCTACCCACAGATTACCTACTAATTGCCATATCTGAATTCTGCCTGTGAGTTCTCTATTTAAAGTCTTTGATTTTCAATGTTTTTTTTGTAATACTAAACTAAAGTAATTCTCTATCATAACAGGAGTAGATCCCACATCCATACCAGTTTGGATTCTTACACTAGAGGTGATTCCATAATACTCGGCCAATCTTTTTTTATAAACATCAACAGCATTCTCCACTTTTCTCACTATAGTAGTGCTTACTCTTTGCCGTATTAGTTTTCTTTTGAGAATTCCTTGATATATATACCTTCACATAGACTTCACACAGAGCTTTGTATTTGATTATAGCTCCAATTTTTGATTAAAAATTATTTTACCTCTAGCCAAACTCAAACTATTAACCTTGTCTGTGAGGGAATGGAAGCTTAACAACTAAGCTATGGGACCTGAACTCTTATTATTAGTTTATTTATATAGTTTATAATATATTTTATTTATTTTAGTTGCATAAATAATATAAAGATATTGGATGCAAAGCATCTAATAATTGGAGTTATTTGATATTCTATAATAATAATTTTGTGATCTGTGTGATCACAATGTTAATATGACAAATAACATGAAGTATCTGAGGTAGAATTTAATCATAAAATGGCTAGGCCTGCAGGAGCCCAGCTATTTTACAATTAAATTTTACCTCAGATATGCCAGTTATTGGTGCAAAGCATCTTATAACAGTATTATTTGGTATTCTACAGTAATCAAGAATTAAATTAATGTTAAGCTAATTAAACTTTAATTAACAAATATTTACTATGAAATTAGTAGAATTAAAGTAATTTTTTCTTTTTTTGAAGCTTATTTAAATATTTTATTTGATTATTTTTTTTGCTTATCTGATTGTATTTTTCTTACACTTTTTTTAATTACTCTTCTTATATAAATATTTTATTTATTTGTTTTAATCATATTTTTTTATATATTTTCTCATTTATTTATATCTTTCTATTTCTTTTTTTGCTTCTCTATTTTATATCCTTTATATATTGACAAATACCAAAAACAAAAAAGAAAACTGCTTATTATAGACCTACAAGCGAAAAGATAAATAAAATAATTAATAGCACAATCTCTGAAAATATCTACAAAGCAACTGCTAAATGGGTAGGAATATTAAAAGTATGGTATGCTGATGTTGAATATGATTATGGTGTTGAGACTATAACAAATAAAGACCAACTCGAATGTGAAATGATTGAATTTATTTTTGGAATTCACCAAATTAAAAATTAAAAGGAATATACACTATCTTCTTTAATGAATTGTATTAGGCTATTAAGTGTTTACATCTTAAAGCACCCTGAAGCAATAATCAAATATAATATAGGAAACAGAAAAGAATTTGCAGAATTATAGATGGCTTTAAATGAAAAATTAAAATTGTTGAAAAAAAAAGATTGTTTTACAATACCATAATCACTTGATAGTGAGGAACTAAAAACAATTTTTCAGCATAAGACAATTACTAGTGATATACCACAAGGGCTACTTTATAGAATCTTTATGTGGAGTTGTCTTTTATTTCAACCCTGTGGAGGTGAATATCATAACACAGTTTACATTTACATCTAACAGAGTTATTCAATTTGTGAAAAACTTTCAAAAGAATGATCAAGGAGGAATCGATAAAATTTCTGATGCTCATATAATCCAGTACCTTCTGATCCTGAAGGTTGTCAATGATCTGTTTACAATTTTAAATCTTACTTCTCTAAAAGTACATCTACTTCAAACTGCATGTTGCTTTATATTAATAGAGAAGCAAAAGTTATTAAAATATTTTATATTTTCTTTTTTTAAATTGCTACTTTTTTAACTAATAATTTTACATTTAGATTTTTTAAATGATCAATAGTTTTACAATATACAAATGGGTGAAAAGAAGTGTCAGACATTTATGAAAATTGTTTGTATTACTGTTAGAATTTATTTGAAAGATTGTAATATTGTAAACTACTTTGGTAGATCCACTCCAATCACATTTTTATTTCAAAAAGGCATTTTAATAATTACAACAATGGCATTGACTGAATACAAGAGTAAATTTTCTTATTGTATTTATGCTCATCCTTCTGAAAAGCAAAAAGAAAATGTACTTTCTTTATTAATCAACAATGTTAAAATATTACTTTCAAGCAACTTAGAAACTCCTAAGTCTTTAAATGTATTAAAAGTATAATCTTTATTATTATTTATTATATTTTATTTTTAATATATTTTTTTAAATAGGAACTGAATTTATCAACCATCATTCATTATATAACTTTACTCAATCTACATATTTATTAGCCTCATCACTAAGTTATCTGTTTTTGAGCAATTTCGTACACCTTTTTAAGATTTCTCAAAAGTTAATTTACCTTTACATTCAAATATATTATTAAAAAACTCCACTATTGGTGGTTAGCATGTGCTTCATAAGGAGATAAGTGATTAATAATGCTACTATCATTAAGAATTACTATATAACTGCTAAAAACATTACTATTAATTGATTATGTTTTTTATTTTTAAATTAATTTTAATAATATATATTATTAAATTAAATAACTTATTTTAAATTTTTATAGTTATAATAATTTGCTTTATCTAACAAATATTACTAGTAACTCAAATAATTAAAAAAATTTGAACCTACAATAAGTTGAAGACAACCTAGACAATTAGAAAAAACATGAAAAAATTAAATGCATGATAAGCTGAAATCAATTCAAAAATCCTGAATCTCAATAAATTCAAAGTATTAAACAATTAAACAATTAGAATTCATAATAAGTCAAAGCAACCTAAACAATAAAAAAAATTTAAACTATGATAATTCGAAAGTGATACAGAAAATTAAAAAAAAACTTGAACCAGTGATAAGTTGAAAGTGATCAAACAATTAAAAAAAAATGTAGAACCTACAATAAATCAAAAGTGACCCAAATAATTTTAAAAAAAACTTAAAAAGCTGCTAAATAACTAGTATAACTTTTATTTCATAATTAAATAACTGCCAAATAACTTTAGTTATTTGATATGTTCGATCATAGTAGGATACCAGATAATAGTTTATTATTAACTTTATTAGTATAGTTTTTACAGAATTCTATTTAAGGCAATAGATAGTTATTTAATTATTTAAATTATTAGTTTATTTAATATAAACAAAACCTGAACCAAAGTATATAAATACAAGTGGTATTCCAAGACAGCCCAGAATGATGTAACAACATCAATAATAAACAAAGTCAAAGAAATCCAAAATAGCAAAAATGCTTTTGCTATATTAAAAGGTTCTATTTTATATTAATAGGTGCTTATCCTATAGTAAAAGGTGTTTATTCTATAAGGAAAAGTGCTCTTGTCATAGTAAAAGATACACAATCTCTAATTTTAATCATTTTAGGGTGCTTATTCACTATATGAAAGTGCTATTTACTATTTAAAAGTAATTATTCTATAGCTGAAAATGCTCTTTCACTAATAAAAGATGTTTTTTCTTAATTAATTACTATGTTCTATAGTAATTTAATATATCAGTAAAAGATCTTTAAACCCTACCTCTTTCCCCAAGTCAAGAGGACAGTTAGTTCACATATTTTGGTAACTATAGCATTATGATTATATACTTTAGTCTTGAAAATAGGTTCTATATTTATTTTTGTTATAAATTATATTAGAAATAAATCCTATTTTTGGTATTTTTGTATAATCTTTGTTAATATTAAATTTCTTTTTGTGATATTTTTATGGGAATTTATATTTATTTTTTTTAATTATAATTTTGCTGTATATAAGCTATTCTTTGAGTATTATTTAAGTTAATAAATCTATCTTTTTGTTTATAAAATTGTTGATTATAATCTTTCTTAGTAAATATTACTATAGCAATAAATCGACAATATTTCATCTTAGTTATAAACTATTTTCTTTTATAAATTATTATAATCATATTTTTTAACTATTTGAACACCTAGTTAAGTAAGGTAACTTGTTAATCAAAGGTCTAACTTGTTACATTACAATAGTATTAATATAATATAATCAAATTATTACCAAAACCCTCTTACTCTTAAATTCAGTTGCAAATACTTATATTTGTATTTTTCATTTACACAATGCTATACTTGAAATTGGCAAGATTGTTTACTCACCTCAATACTCATTTATTCAAAAAAATAATACATTTTTAGTAATAAACATCCTAGTTTATATACTGTTTATACTATTTTATACATCTATCTATATTCTCTTGTGACAAAAAAGGTTTCAAGGTAGTAATACAAGAATAAAGTCCAATATTGTGCAAAATTCTAGCTATGATTTGTGTACTATATTGAAGGTTTAAATCCTTCACAATTTTAAGCAAAAGCACATGTCTTTTTTCAATATTTTTTTTTATTATAGCAGTCTTTTCTTACTTATTTAGGGTGAAGAATGTTTAGACTGAGTTAACTTTACAAATTTTTGAGACTTTTTGTACTTGGCTAAGAATTTTTGAATTGTTGTTGAGGCATGACCAAGCTTTTTGACAACTTGCTCAGCACTCATAGTTTGATATAAGTATATATTATTCCTTTCTCTTTATCAGTTATTTTTTTGTATATATTTCATAAAAAACTTTCTTGTTTTGAACTGTTGTTTCAACATAAAGAAAACAAAAAATAAAAAAAAAAACTTCAAAATACAAAAGTATAGTTATGCATAGCCTCTTTATATACTTATATATAATTATCGCAAATTGAACATTACTTTTGTTGGCTACTATATAATATAAAAACAAATAACTAATATAAATATTATAGTAGTATACAACTATGTGAGATCTTAATTTTAAAATAACAAATTAATATTTTTGATTATATTAATCCAAACAAAAATAAACCCAAATACTGGTTTATATTTATATAAGAGAGCTCATAACAAAAAGTAGCTTTGAGACATCTAATCAAAATTTGAGATTTTATAAAATAAGTACCTTACAAATAGATATTTTATAAAAATAAATTTAATAATTTAATCTATTAATAAAAAAAGTATGTAATTTTACTTAATTATTTTGATACTATTATATTATATACTAATTTTGCTTACGATTTTCTCAAAATCACATATTTTTTAAAACCACCTTTTGTTGTGGGTTTCCCATATGTTAATCATCTTTTAACCTTATTGATTCAATAGTTTATCAAGTAAGATAGCTGTGCAGCACGTGATGCTACACAGAACCAGTACAATTATAATCAGTAAAGTTTATGCATATGTATGTAAGTACTTAGAAATATACAGAATTGAGTTATGATAACTAGTAGTAAACTAGGTTTTTTCTAAATACAGTACATTGACTATTATTTCAGCCATGAAGCCTGCAACCCATTTAGCAAAGGTCTATGCACTACTACTGTAGCCTTGGAGCCTAAAACAAGGTCTTTACACTGCTACTACAACTGCAAAAAATAATTGCCAAGGTCCTTATACTGTTACTGCAGCCTAATTGCTACAAAAACCAGGTGTTATACTACTACCGCAGTAGTAGGGCCTAATTACTAAGGTTCTTGCACTGCTACTGCAGCTTCGGAGCTCTTACACACTACTGCTTGATATGACATCTTGTCACACAAGTCAATCATCAAGTAGTTAAACTTATTGTAGTTACTGCACTGTGGATGGGACGAGAGCAGGGACGATGATTTTCTGTATTTTATGAAATGATGTAGAAACACAGAATTGGGTTGTGAATGCAGAAAGTTCTGTAGATACCACAGAATTCTCACAGAATGAGAATTTTTTTTTAGTCTCATGACATTTGACCAATCAAAACCATGAATAAATCACATGAGCACAAAAAATTTATAACCCTATCGCCATTTATTTGTAAATAGATACAGTATTATGAATATTAGATTTAGTAGGTAAATTTAACTATTCTATAGTAATAGATTAAGAAAGTAACAGGTAAAAGAAAACTTTTTTCGATTTTTCACAAATAATTTCGTTGCATATTTTTTTTTTAAAAACAATTGTTTTTTTGTATGCCTGCTCATAAAAAATAATAGCGGAATAAATCAAGTTGGATAATTCTAGATAGCAATTGGCAAAATTTATCAGAAAATGTTTAAATATGTTGTATTTAATGGTATAATTCGTAATTAAATCTTTATTAATTTATTGTAATCGCAAAATATATATATTTTTTATATAACTAGCACAGAATCTTTAAATATTTATCACAGAAATATGCAAAAAAGGCAATTTTTAATGCATGGAATTCTTGCAAAATTTGATTTTGTCACGGATGGAATTGGTTATTTATCACTGCAGAAAATCATCATCCTTAGACGGGAGGGACGATAGTTAGTGTTTGGAACCGGGTTTATTTTTCATATGTTAAAACCAGTTAAAACTGGTTAACATATGAAAAATAAACCCAATTCCAAACTCTAGACAATAGAGTAACCTTTCTGCGGGGCAAGCAAAAATTATAATAATGCTTGACGAATGACGAAACTTTTTTTCATGACTTTCATCATGACAATTACGAAACCATTTTGTCAGGCAGCTTTGAAAATGACAAATAACGAATGACGTAACTCGTGAAGAATGACGAAACTCATGACAAATGACTAAACTCATGACAAAACATAAATTTTATTTAAAAATAGGATTTATTCTTTAGGAGTTATTGAAAACTAGTTAATGGAAATAAATTAGTCCATGCAAATTTAATTTTTTGTTCATTATTATATCTGCCCTGTTTTTACATATTTATCCGACATTACCCGATGATTTGCATTATTCACCCAGATATATCCGATGTGTCTGATGAAGAAAGAATCGATGAAACTTTTTGATGAAAGAACAGTAATTTTGAAAATTTTAAAATTCCGAATATTTAAAGGACATAATAAAGGAGCTTGTTGAAAGATCGTCAACTGCATTTTTATATTTTATTGGTCAAATTAATTTCATCAAGAGTTTTGTCAATCGTCAGTAGTTTTGTTAAACGTTGATAGTTTCGAAGTAGCTTAGTGGTGGCGAATAAGAGCGCAATCACGTGATATTTGCCCAATAATATTTCAAGATCAGGTGTAACGT
>CAJVPZ010002254.1:0-12745 GCA_910592135.1 Racocetra fulgida | reverse complement strand
AAAATGACAATTTTTTCAAAAGAATTTTTTTTATATAAATTAATTTAGAATAAGATTAGGATCATTTTTTACTTAAGACACATAAGTAGTTATATTAATAAAATTTTACAGTATAGCATTTTAAAGTTTATATTTTCTTATAGCTTATTATAAGGTTTATAATATAAAAATTGATTTTTTGAAAATCTTTTTTTTTGTCAATTTGGTTCCTTTTCTCAGCACCTAGCCCATATGTATACTTTTATTATTTAATTTAAGTAGTTTTTTTTATCATTATAGGTTCTATATTGTATACTATATCTATAATCTAACTACAGATATTACAGAATTTTAAAATATATACTGAGAGGTAAGATTTTGTAAAAATTACTAAATATAGAAAGATTTGTAAGAAAAAGTACAAAAATAAGCAAATTAATTACTAAAAAAAATAGAAATAATCTGCACAAAAAAGGTCAAAAATAAGCAAACTCTAATCTAATCTATCTATATATATTTCGAGGTCCTGGTGTTATTCATTTAAACTTCCTGTAATGCAACCCATTTGTATTATCAGTATATCTTCATTATATTTGTTAGTTGAGAAGTTTTGAATGCTCTTTCTATTCTTTTAAACCTAATTTATTTTTGAGATATTATTGCTAAAGCTTTTTATACACACAATCTAGTTAATCTAGACTTCGATAATTTATACTGAGTTTGAAGACAAATATTTGTAAATTAAGTTAACTACTATTATCTATTTCTGCTTTTGTAAAGTTTACTCAAATACTAGCACCCACTTTATAGACTATTTATTATGTCTTCAGTTTGCTAAACTCTCAATCTAAATAGCTCAAAAGGGTGATCCTTTTTTTCAGTTATCTAGTAACCTGGTTGATGTGATGCTTTTGCTAAACATCTCAAATTTCATATTATAAGTATATATAGTTAACTCTTTTTAATTCGAACTTCTCTAATTCAAACACTATTAAATTTCTTTAATCTAAATAAAAACTCTAGAATATTTGTAAATTTTATTATAAAGTTTGGATTAGCTAATAGTAACTCTTTAAGAACTGAATCTAAAAAATTTTTTATATATAAAAATTCTTAAAGAAATTTTTGACAAAGAGAAAAAGTTAACTCTATATAATACAATATTAAATATATAAATTTTAATAACTAATAATTTTTGATATATTAAATCAACTTGAATGATTTAACTATCAAAATAATCTTTTTATTAAGAGGATTCTAACAAGTCTAAAATTATTAAAATCTAATTATTAGATCCTGAAATTAATATAAATTTGTATATTTTTATAATATTTATTAAGAGTAGAGTGAATATAGATCATTTGTTATATAATTTCATATACTAAAATTTTTTATATAAAAATTAAGCATATACTATTAATAAAAATTTTTAAAGTCACAACAAACTTAGGGTTGTATTAACTTATCTGACAATATAACTTATATTGTAAGTCACATGCCACTATATAAGTTATAATTATAAGATATTAAAGCTAGCCAGATAGTATACATGATTCTGCTAGCATTAATATGTTTAAATTGTAAATTAAAAGATCTTTTTTTTTATATAATATATCGATTTAGATATGTATTTTTTGAATAAGCTAATAAGCTAATACAATTTTTTTTATAATAAAATATATTTATTTATGTAAATGTTTTTTATTATTAATTATAACAAAGTAGATAAGATTTGATTAATTGATCAACAAAATTATTAAGATTAATAGAAAGCTATAATCTTTATTTAATCTATATATCAATAAACTAGAAATTAAATTTGGATAAAGCATATTTAAAATCTGTGCTCGGTTTATAGTCATGTGATGTAGATCATATAACATTTATGATTATATCACTTGAAATTATATCACATTTTTTTATATAAATCACTCTTTTTTAAATGTTTACTTAAAAATACTCTGATAACTACCTAATGAAAATTTAATAATTTTTTTTTATTTAAATTTTATTGATCTATAGAACTAAAATAAAAAAAACTTCATCAAATTTTATTAGATAATTGTGAGATATCTTTAATTAAATTTTCAACCCAATTCTAAATGCATATTAAAATATAAGCTGTGACAAAATTTTTTTTAACTTTGATCGAAGGTATCTTCATAACTGCCTAATGAAATTCAATATGCTTTTTTTTTTTGAATTCTATAGACATATTGAACTAAAATAAAAAACTTCATCGAATTTTATTAGATAATTGTCGAGATATCTTCGATCAAAGTTTCAACTAAATTTTAAACGTCTATCTAAATATAAGCTGCAGCAAAATTTTTTTTAACTTTGATCAAAGATATCTTTAATAACTACCTAATAAAATTCAATATGCTTTTTTTTTTGAATTTTATAGACATATTGAACTAAAATAAAAAAAAACTTCATCGAATTTTATTAGATAATTGTCAAGATATCTTTAATCAAAGTTTCAACCAAATTTTAAGTATCTATTTAAATATAAGTTGTGGCAAATTTTTTTTAACTTTGATTAAAGATATTTTTGAAAACTACCTAATAAAATTCAATATGCTTTTTTTTTGATTCTATAGACATATTAAACTAAAATAAAAAAAACTTCATCAAATTTTATTAGATAATTGTCAAGATATCTTCGATCAAAGTTTTAACTAAATTTTAAACGTCTATCTAAATATAAGCTGTGGCAAAATTTTCTTTAACTTTGATCGAAGATATCTTGATAACTACCTAATGAAATTCAATATGCTTTTTTTTTTAATTCTATAAACATATTGAACTAAAATAAAAAAAACTTCATCGAATTTTATTAGATAATTGTCAAGATATCTAACTCTTGATATAAAAAAGGCATTAGATTTGGCAAAAACCTTTGTTATATCAAGATTTTTTTATATCAATTGAGATTTATTAAATATTTCTATAATTAGATTTGTAATTGTATTAGTCAAAACTTTGAGTATAAAGATAATGTATTTTGGGCTTATAAGGTCTTTCAAATCTTATTCATAAGTCATTATCAGCTTGGTTAGGTTTCTTTTGGATGCTATATTTAGAATATAAATTGGCTTTAGCTCATGCTTCTCCTTTGGTTAGTCTAATTAAAATCTCTTCAAACATTATATACTACAAAATACAAGGTCTCAAAAAAAAAATACTGAAATAATTCTGGTAGATAGTATGATCAAATATCTATTCCTTTTTTATATATATAGTTAGATTTTTGCTATATAAAAAGCATTGTACATGCATATACAACATATTGTATCACAAGTAATTAAGATCTTGATAATCTTTTACATTTAATTTTCTTAAGGATAGAGGATACACAAATTACTTTTCATAGTAATCATATGGTAGATCATTTTAGAATAGCAAGTCAATTGTATCTATATGTTATTTATATTGTACTACTTAGAAAAATCTTGTATTACCTAAAAAATTTACTAGTAAACAAATCAGGTGATTGACTTATGATACCCTCTATCTTTAAACACCATTTGGGTGATTTTTATTGAAGGCCTTATCCAAATTATACAACCATTTTTTCTGTTATTTTTTTGAGCATACAGATATAACATAGTGACTTGGTTCTTTAGCATCATATTCAGTAGTATCTTGTGTGCTTTTTTTTGGTCTTCTTTGCTGCAATTTTTTTGTCTTTTATTTGAACTTTCTTTATATCTAATAGTTGAGGAAACTTAAACTTTGATCCTTTTATCACCTCGTTGATAACCATTACTATTCATTCTCTCTACATTCCACTTACATGTTTGAAAAAAGAAAGTTATTACTGGTCGAATATGAGTATCTTGTACCAATCAACGTTTCTTATAAGCATTAACAAATTTACATATACTCTTGTTTAATGCAAAATCATTTTTTTTAATAAGACTTTCCAAGTTATTGCAAAACTACTAAAATTCAGTTAAAGCCAATTGATAAAGGCCTTCATCAGTTTCATCATTATCTTTGTCATTACTATTATTACTATCAGTACTGTCATTATCATCACTTTTATTCATATCATCACTATCATTATCTTCTATATTGTAGGTAGTTTTGTTAATTGAGGATGGTAGTGATATGAAAGTTGAAGATTCAGGCAGGATATTTTTTTTGTTATCAAAGATTTTAACTAAATTATTTTTTATAATTACAGGTTCTTCTACTGAATATAAGAAGTTTTCTTGATTAATTTTTTCTTGATGAAGATTTGCATAAAAGCTAAGTTCTTTACGCTTTTCTCCTAATACTAAATAGGCATAATAGTGTCGACCATTTGAAGACATTATAGGTATTTGGTTTAACCCACATATATGATAATAGGTTGATATTAAAGATTGGTGTCTATATGATGCCCTGTTATATTGCATTCACACATTCCTAATTGCATATCTACAAAGTATTATTTGTCTAAATTTTTGTTACTTCGATGTTCAAATATCATTGAATTAAGACTTATAACTTTAATATCATCTTTTGAACCAATTTTCCAGCCCAAAAGCTGAAAATGAAGTGCAACAAAGCTATCCAACCAGTTATGAGCTACAGAAAATAACTTTTATATATAATAGAGGTCCATAGTATTAACAATAAAGTAGAAAATTTATATTATATTATATGCTTAAACACAACTAAATATAATATCTTTTATAATTCTAATCTCAGATTCTGCAAAATTGTTTGTATGATTATTGCAGACTGGTAAGTTTTGACGAAATGAAATAGCTCATTTCTTGCGTCAGCCCCACATAACTTAAAATGTTTTTTAAAATGTGGATACTTTAAGTATATTTGATTTTTTATAAATCTGGTATGTTCTTTTTTAAGCTCAACTTCAGTTTTTGCAAAAATGATCTTCTTTAAATGCCTAATAAGAACAATTCGATCATCCATACTAATCCTGTGCTTTTCATTCTATAACCATCTCTACATTGCTTATAAAAAGTAAAAACTGCATAATAATAAGGTTGCTTTATTCCAAATATTATATAATGCAGTTCTCTCTGTCTTACAATCATCTGTCATCACAACTTCTGGCCCAACTATAGGTCCATGTCCATTAAATGCATCAAAAAGTATTATATGTTTTAAAATATTTAAAGCCTCCGTAAAAGTATCTATTGTTTCATCAGATGTAAGTATTATAGTGAGAAATAAGCTTCCAACAGGTGTACTTGTAAAAAAAATTGTTAATGGTGTATTAAAAGCATCAAGACTGACCATAGTATCCATAAATATTAACTCGCCAGCTTGTTGAAAAGAATGATAATGTTTCATTAGGTTGGTTACAATCACAAAAATGAATGGTTGGCTAGAATCAACACTTGTTAGAGCAATGTATGGTTGCATATAGGCGAACCCTTTTTCATTAGCATTAAACTCTTCAACTTCTTTAGTTAAATGGCTAAACATTTCTTTTTCATTTTTTGCACCAACTAATTGATCGAGAAACTTTTTATAAAGATAATAAAGATCATATCTATGGGGACAAATAGCTCAGTTAGACAAAACTTCCTTATTATTCTCATATTTTAATTGTACCTCCTCTATATATATATGATAGGCACTGGCAGAGCTGTGTCCAACTTGGAAAAGTTTAAAAAATTCTTTTTTTGTTTCATCACATATAAGACAAAAACTCAAAGCATGACTTGATGAAAGAGGGTGATTATAATGAAATCGAAGAAAAATTATACAAGGTTGAATATTAGATTTGTTTTGTAATTGTATGCTTAATGTTGCTGAACAATCAGTATCCCGTTTTCATATACTAATTACTTTACTTTTTTTTTCACCCTTATCATTAATATCTATATGATTATTCTTGCCTTTTTGCCCTTGCTTTAGCTTTAATATATAGCTATGAGTACAATAGAACCATTTGGAAAGAAGATATCTTACACCTTTAATAATTTATCCTTGTATTTCTTATAAGGTGATTTTATGTAATTCAAAAAACTCTTCAAGCTATATTTTAGCATTATCGACTATATAAATATTCATATGAAACTTTGTCTTAAATGGTTCAAAAAATGCATCCAAAAAATTTAAAGCTTGTATTGCTTCAACAAATCAATAATATAATTGTAATTAAAGGGCAAAGCATGTTCCAAGATAATGAGGTTAATATTTATAATATGCTGTAGCTTAATATTATTAGATAAAGAAATATGTGATACACTATTTCTATTTATGTCCATCTTTGAATAGTTAAAGAAAGTATGTTAAGAAATGTAAGTATAAAAAAGGTATGTTAAGAAATGTAAGTAAAAGAAGATAAGTTAAAAAATGTAAGTAAAAGAAAGGAAGTTAAGAAATATAAGTATAAGAAGGTAAGTTAAGTATAAGGAAAGTAACTACAAAGAAAGCGTAATATGAACATTTGACATTTTTGCAAAAATGTAGATATTATTATGCAAAAATATAGTTATTGTTATGCAAAATGTAGTCATCATTATGCATTATTGTATTTGAATCAGAAATATTGAATAATTTGTGATTATCCAGTATAACTGGAATTCGAGCAATTCTAGCAAATATATTCATCAAATACTAAAGGTTTTAATCATCTTTTAGAGGTGTTTAAATTAAACAAGATAGTTAATTCAAGTATTTTCAATCAACATTGATATACTAAAGAATATACATTTACTTGCACATTTAATTTAGTATATAAAATATAGAAAAGTGAAAGTTTATTAGTGCTTAAGCATAGTATATGAAGTTTTTTTTTGACTAAAAGTTTTCTTATTTGGTTTCAATTTTAAATTGTTTACTATTTAGACAAATACTAGTAAAGATATGATGAAATTCGAAAAATCGGTTATAAATTCAAAAAGACATCAAAAATTAAACAATTGGCAATAAGAAAATAGATATAACAGTAATGATAAATAAGAAGAATTATTTCTAAATAGATTAACTTATTGTAAAATGGAAAAATATAAAGAGTTGCTTTCATTCTTAAATAAATCATTAGGCATTGAACCTAATAATGCAATTGTATTGAATGTTTGTAGACTAATTTATCAAAACCCTACAGAATTTGAATCAGTATTTGCATATTTTTTTCAAGTACTAAAATAAAAAATAGTCTTAAAAATAGATGCGTATGATGCTAATTGACAACTCTTATTCAATAGGTAGCATAGTTAAAGAAAATTTTGCTGCAGCTTATATTTAGATAGATGTTTAAAATTTAGTTGAAACTTTGATCAAAGATATCTCGACAATTATCTAATAAAATTTGATAAAGTTTTTTTTTTATTTTAGTTCAATATGTCTATAGAATTTAAAAAAAAAAAGCATATTGAATTTCATTAGATAGTTATGAAGATACCTTTGATCAAAGTTAAAGAAAATTTTGCTGCAGCTTATATTTTAATATGTATTTTGAATTGGGTTAAAAATTTAATCGAAGATATCTTGACAATTATTTAATAAAATTCAATAAAGTTTTTTTTTATTTTAGTTCTATAGATCAATAAAATTTAAATAAAAAAAAAATTATTAAATTTCATTAGATAGTTGTCAGGATATTTTTAAGTAAATATTTAAAAAGAGCGATTTATATAAAAAAATATGATATAATTTCTAGTGATATAATCGTAAATATTACATGATCTATATTATATGACCATAAACCAAGCACAGATTTTAAATATACTTAGATAAAAGCTATCTTAAAATAATATACTAGAATGTCTCATTTTAGCTAATTTTTTGTATTAAATCAATGCCCTATACTTGTTTTTTTTAATACCAGTTCTATTTTGATAATAGTACTCTATAGTTGTTCTTTTCAACATCAGTTCTATTTTAATAATAGCACCAATCTGAAATAACCTATTAAGATTCTCTATTTAGATAACCTGCATCATCAGCAAATTTATAAGTGCGAAATATTGCGAAAAAATTTGCATTATGAAAAAATTTCAAAAATATATATAAAAAATTTTGAAATATTTCAAAAAATAATATTTCAAAAATTTCAATAAAAATTTTGAAAAATTTTAAATATATTTCACAATATTTTATTTAAAATTTTTAAAATATTTCAATGTGAAATATTTTAAATAACAAAGTTTACGATCTACTGCAGTACTAATAATCTACTATACGCATGTTTATTTTTTTGATCTTATTAATTTTTTTTTTCAAACTTTTTTAAACTTTTTTGAACTCTGTTGATCTTTTTGGATTTTTTTTTTGTTTTGATTTAGATTTTTTTTTATTTATTGCTTTTTACTAACTGAGATTAAGATCTTGAACCTGGAACTAGTTCTAAGATAAGTAATAGTTTCTTTTTTTTTTGTTTTGCTATTTTTTTGTATCGTTACTAATATTTTTTTCTCTTTTATAGGCTTGTGCTTTACTGGAAAGAGTTAATAGAGACCGGGATTGAGATTTTGAATCTGAAACTGATATCAAGATAAGTGCTAATTATTTTTTCTTTGTTTTGTTATTTTTTATATTATTACTAATATTTTCTTTCTCTTTTGTAAGTTTTGTGCTTCACTAAGAAGAGTTAATGGAGACCAGGATTGAGATCTTGAATCTCGGAACTGGTATTAAGATAAGTACCAGAATTTTCTTTGTTTTTTTATTTTTTAGTGCTGTTACTAATGCTTTCTTTCTCTTTTGTAGATCTTGTGCTTTGTCGAGAAAGGTTAATAGAAATCAGGATTGAGATCTTGATCCCAGAACTGGTACTAAGATAAGTACTAGTCATAATTTTCTTTATTTTTTTGTTTTTTAGTGCTGTTACTAATGGTTTCTTTCTTTTTTTGTAAGTCTTGTATTTTGCTGAAAAGGGTTAATGGAGACTGGGATTGAGATCTTGATTCTGGAACTAATACCAAAATAAGTACCAATTTATTTTTCTTTGTTTTTTATTTTTTAATGCTATTATTAATACTTTCTTTCTCTTTTGTAGGTCTTGTGCTTTGTTAGGAAGGATTAATAAAGACCAGAATTGAGATCTTAACCTCAGAACTGGTACTAAGATAAGTACTAGTTATAATTTTCTTTGTTTTTTCATTTTTTAGTGCTGTTACTAATGTTTTCTTTCTTTTGTAGGTCTTGTGCTTCACCAGGAAGAGTTAATGAAAACTGAGATTAAGATCTTGACCTGAAAACTAATATCAAGATAAGTATCAGTTTATTTTTTTTTTGTTTTTTTTTATTTTTTTAATGCTATTACTAATGCTTTTTTTCTCTTTTATAGGTCTTGTGCTTTAGCAGGAAGGGTTAATGAAGATCAGAATTGAGATCTTAATCCTAGAACTGGTACTAAGATAAGTACTAGTCATAATTTTCTTTGTTTTTTCATTTTTTAGTGCTGTTACTAATTCTTTCTTTCTTTTGTAAGTCTTGTGCTTTGCTGAGAAGGTTAATAGAGACTAAGATTGAGATTTTGAACCTCAGAACTGGTACTAAGATAAGTATCAGTAATAATTTTTTTTGTTTTTTTGTTTTTTAGTACTGTTACTAATGCTTTCTTTCTCTTTTGTAGATCTTGTGCTTCACCAAGAAGGATTAATGGAGACCAGGATTAAGATTTTGAATCTGGAACTAGTACCAAGATAAGTAACAGTTTATTTTTCTTTATTTTTTTATTTTTAAATCTGATACTAATGCTTTCTTTCTCTTTTATAGGTCTTGTGCTTTGCTGAGAAGAGTTAATAGAGACCGGGATTGAGATCTTGATCCTAAAACTGGTACTAAAATAAGTACTAGTCATAATTTTCTTTATTTTTTATTTTTTAGTACTGTTACTAATGCTTTTTTTCTCTTTTGTAGGTCTTATGCTTCGCCAGGAAGGGTTAATGAAGACTGGGATTGAGATCTTGATCTTGGAACTGGTATCAAGATAAGTATCAGTTTATTTTTTCTTTGTTTTTTCATTTTTTAGTGCTGTTACTAATGCTTTTTTTCCTCTTTTGTAGGTCTTGTGCTTTGTTGGGAAGAGTTAATATAGATTAGGATTGAGATCTTAAACCTTGAAACTGATACAGTACCAATATAAGTAACAGTTTATTTTTTCTTTGGTTTTTCATTTTTAAATCTGTTACTAATGCTTTCTTTCTCTTTTGTAGGTCTTGTGCTTCACTGAGAAGGGTTAATGGAAACTGAGATTAAGATCTTGAACCTGAAACTAGTACTAAGATAAGTATCAGTCATAATTTTCGATTATACTACAGAATCTTAACACTCAAAATCCCCACACTTAAAATCCTGACAACAAAATCCCAAAATACAAAATCCTAACAAATTAAAATCCTGATAGCATTAAAATCTTGACATTCAAAATCTTGATATTCAAAATTTCGACATTTTCAAAAACTCAACAGAATTAAAATTTTAGCTTGAGATTTTAATTCTGTTAAGATTTTAAAAGTGTTAGGATTTTGAATATCAAGATTTTGAATGTCTGGATTTTAATGCTGTCAGGATTGTAATTTGTCAGGATTTTGTATTTTAGAATTTTGTTATCAGAATTTAAGCATTGGGATTTTGAGTGTCGGGATTCTGTAATATAACTTTAATTTTCTGTTTTTTTTCCATTTTTTAATACTATTATCACTAGTCGAATATAAGAAATTTGATCACTAAATGAAATGGCCGAATTGATCTGAATTCAACTGTTGAATATTTGGCTAATATTATAGAATAAATCGACAGTTGAATGCTAATAAAAAATTGGCAACTGAATTCAAGTCGAAAATTTCAATCAACAACTAATTGACATAATAAAATTGATCTGTAATCAACGACCGAATACTTATAAAATTCAGAATAAAATCGGTATAAATTCGATAGCTAAATTCAGATCGATTCAGCCATTTCATTTGTTAGTCAATTAATTACAATAAATCGATTTATAATCAACAACCAAATACTTATAAAATTTAGAATAAAATCAGTATAAATTTGATAGCTGAATTCAGATTGATTTAGCCATTTCATTTGGTAGTCAATTAATTACAATAAATCAACTTATAATCGACTACCGAATACTAATAATTGACAACTGCTTACTAATAATATTTGGTATAAATTTGATAGCTGAATTCAAGTCAAATTGGTTATTTCAATCAATTGTTGATTAATAATCAACAATCAATTACTAATAATATTCATACAAATCGAATTCTGGATGATTTTAATATATTATAAATTTATTAAAACAAATTAGATACAAATTTAAGAAAAAGAAAAAAACTAAAAGTAAGAAAACAACAAAAAAAAAGAAAAGAATTAAACCCTTCGTTTTCTTAAAGGCTCCTCTATGGTATCAGAAACTGGTCTTTTATCACGACTTCTGGCACTTCTCTCTTCGTCATTCTTCTATTCACCATCATCATCAGAACCCTCATCCTTATCTAACTTAATCTCTTCATTCTCTTCATCCTCTTTCTCTTCTTTCTTCTCATTGTCATCATAGTCATCACCATATTTATCTCTTATTGCCTAATTAGACAAATTATCAGGTCGAGGAGCCATCAACATATATGAGCTTCGGCAAGAACATTTGGAATTAAATTGCATAGCTGTATTAAGGACACTATGCAACAAATCGGTTAACTATTAAAATAAAAAGAAAAAATCAACATAAATTAATTAAATTAGTATTCTTCTTATCGTCATTTGACTGATGTTCGGTATGTTAAATAATATGCTATGTATATCATTTGATATATTGAACATCAGTTGAATAGTGGTCGAATTTTTGTTAGTATAATAGAAAAAAAATTTTTATATCTTTTTCGACCTCCAAGCCAAGCTATGAAGTTAATATACAGACAACCTCTTTCGTCCATTTCTTTACCGGAGTTTGACATTTTAGATAAATGGATGTCATTATTGGCTAAAACTTTGGTTAATTCATCCATCTTATAGCCAGAAAGTCAATTGTCCTTTTTTGAGTGAAGGTACTTGAACGATAAAGCTTACTGAGACATTTTTTGTAAAATTAAATCAAAATATTGAAAACTAAAATTTAGTAAATTATATCTTAAAATCGATCTAAATTCAGTTGGTTGATTTTTTATAACTTAAAATTGATCTAACTGAATTTAGATCGATTTTAAGTCATAATTTATAATATATATATATAACTCATATATTACTTCTTCGGTAGTTTTCATAGATCTGTTCATTGAAATGCGTGCTTCAGGTTGGATCTTGACGTATACTCCAGGTATTACAAGACAATTTGAGACACTGTTTCAACATGTTGGCCAACTTGATCCGATTGGTGCTATATTTCTCTTCCAAAAACTCGATTAGCGTAGAGATCATATTTTGGCTTAGTTGATCTTTTTGTTCATTCTACTTTAACTTGTAGTTAAGCCCAAAATCTCCACCTCTTTCATTGAAGATAAGAAAGAGTTTGCTCTATTAATAATTAATGTGGCAGCTTATGCTGAGATTAGCTTATGCTGGGAATTTAATTATTTTATTATCAAAATTGCAAAAATTTTTGGGCCTTTTTTGTAGTCATTTTTTTTTATAGTTAGGTTAGAAATTAGGTTTAGTATTTATAATAAAAAAGTATATATAGATTTTAGTAGCTGTTAAGGAATTTAAATAAGGACCCCAAATCTCAGCAATCTCAGCATAAGCCAATCTCAGCATAAGCCACCACAATTAATTAATTTTGATTTAAAAAAAATAAATATAAATATATGTCGAATATAATTAGTATATATCGAATATAATTAATTAC
>CAJVPZ010002253.1:0-12748 GCA_910592135.1 Racocetra fulgida | reverse complement strand
AACTGTTCTATAATATTTCTGTCCCCTTATAAAAATTTGCTTTGCAAATTCTTAATTAAAGACTAATACTCTCTATCAGTAAACTTAATAATATGAGTGACAGTAAAGTATCAAGTTTGATACAACAATTCTTTAGGTTAAATACTAAAGATTTGTTAAAGATAAGTGGCTCCTTTCCAAATATCTTGAGTCTTCCGAGAGCCTTGAGAAGCTTTGAGAAGTTCATGAATTTGGGGTTATTTATCAGTCTGTTTCTGGATAAGAATTCCTAAGTACAGATAAGCTTTGATAATTTTATCTGCTTAGGTCGAGTATGTCCTTTATCTTCTAATTGTCAAATAATCTTAGTTAGTTGGTTTTTCCAAGTTTTACCAATAAAAGGGTTCGGGTAAGTGTTCAATTGAGAGGTTAAGGTTTGAGTTAGTTTATCTTGAACTTTTTGGTAAACTTCAGTGTCTGGTTCAGTTTCTGGTTCAGGGGAGTGGTAGTTATCTACTACAGTATTCACTAGTGTAATAATATCACTAGTATTGTTAGAGTCATTAAGGTTCTACAAAAAAATACTTTGAGAATAAATTTCTAAGTTATTTTGGGCAGCGGGGTCTTGTCTTCAAATAGTAAGAAAATATTAGAGGGTTTAGATAATTACAGGTTGCAAGGTGGTGCATTGTTAATTGTGTATAAATTAAGAAATTTCTGAATAAGGAGTTTATTTATAATTTTTAAAGTTGTATGATTGTCTGTTTCACAAAATTTTGTTTTTGTCTCTCTCTGTCCAATAAAATTTCTTCTAGAAATTAAGGATTTTTGATAACTATGATTGGTTTTCATGTCTGTTTCTCATAATACTTCGCTAAATGGTCACTATTATAATACTTCTGTAAAACTTTTCCTTCTAATGTTCACAGTTTATATACACCATTATTTATTTTAGCTTAAATAATAAACAGTTCTTCTCTTTTGTCTTCAAATTTAGCTGATCTTAACTTCTCTAAAGTCTTTAGTTGTATCCAAACTTTTTTACCAATTTCGAATTCTTCTGATCTGATTCTAGCATCAAAATATTCTTCTGTTTCTGTTGTGATTTTTTGATATTAACTCGAACTTCTTCTTGTATTGTGGCTATTCTTACCATTATTTCATAAGCATATTGTAATACACTATCCTAGAGGTCGATTTCTATATCAGGGTCTGCTATAGATTCAATAAGGATAATAGTTTCAATTAGTAGAGTAGCTTGTCTACTATATACTAGTTGAAAAAGCATATAACTAGTGATAGCATATCTCTTGGTTTGATATGCTAAGAGAATAGCAGGTATATGTATATCTCATTCATCAGTTCCTTTAATCTTCGCAAGTGATTCACAAAGTGTTCTGTTAAGACGTTCAACCATTTCATTTGTCTGTAAGTGATATAGTGAAGAGAACTTGTGCTTGATAAGGAACTTTTCACATAATTTTCAGATAGTTTCACTAATGAAGTTTCTTTCTTGATCTGAAAGAATTATCTTGGAAGTTCCATGTCTACAAATAATTTCTTCAAAGATAAACTTTGCTAAAGTTTCTGCTCTGGCATCTGGTACGGCTCAGGTTTCTGGCCATCAGGTTAAATAGTCTGTTACTACTATGATGTAGTGATTGTTCTGTTCGATTATAGATAGGGATTTAACTAAGTTAATACCAATCTATTCGAAAGCTCGTTCAACTTGTATCAGGTGTAAAAGTTTTTTTCTTCTGCCTTTTTGTCTTTTTTGGCATTCTTTATATGTCTATATATATTCTTTAATGTCTCAATACATCTGGTCCTAATAGTATCGTTCAGCTATTTTATAATACATTGCATCTGTTTCTAAATGTCTGGCAGTAGGATATTTATATATCATATAGAGAACTGATTTTACTTTTGTCTATTTGATAACTCGTAAAGGTTTGTCTGGGTCCTTTCTATTCTTTTTATAAAGTAAGTGGTGTTTAATTTCGAAATATCAAGCTTGGTTAATTAATTGTTTCTTCTGATTCTTGGTAAAGTCTTCTGAAATAGTGTCTGTATCTAGATATTGATATAACTCATGATATTGATCTAAGTTCATGACAACTTGGGTTCTTTGGTTTGAGTTTAGAGTTAAGAAAAAATATCAACATTAGAATAGATTCATTTAAATTTATGAATAATCTCAAAGTTATAAGGTTGTAACTTGATTATCTAGCTTCCTAACCTTCCTTTAGGTTTAGCAGTACGTAGCTATTTAAAGTAATTAAAATAAACTTAGTAGCTCCAAAATATTTATAAAAATATTCAATAGCCCATACTATAGCAGCACATTCTAGTTTAGTAATACTATAGTTCATTTCTTCTTTCTTTAGACTTTTACTAGTATAAGCTACAAGATTTTTCTTGTTATAACTATTGAGTTGGCTAAGAGTAGCACCAAATTCATAGTAAGAAGCATCAGTTGCTAGTATGAATATTTTTCAGAAATCTGGGTATTGAAGTATAGAGACACTAATAAGTCTTTGCTTAAGCTTATTAAAAGCTTCGTATTGAGCTTCAGTCTACTTATAAGGTTTGTCTTTTTGTAATAGCTAATTCAAGGGTTTTGCAATTTCTAAAAAGTTGCAAATAAATTGTTTATAGTATCTTACTAATTCTAGAAAAGATCGTAACTGAGTTATATTCTTAAAAAGTAGAATTGGTTGAACAGCTTCGATTTTCTCTGAATCTGATGCAATTCCTTTAGATGATATGATGTGTCCTAGAAATGGTAATCTTTGCATCCAAAAATTACATTTCTCAATGTTTAAGTATAATCTGACACATCTGATTCTAGTAAAGACTTCACAGAGGTGTTGTAAATATTTGTTAAAGGTCTTGGAGAATACGATAATATTGTCTAGGTATACTACTATGAATCTCCATGCAATCTTGTCATAAACTCAGTCCATTAATTGTTGGAAGGTCACAGGGGCATTACAAAGTCCAAAGAGCATGACATTGAATTCATAAGTTCCATAGTGAGTAACAAATGCAGTTTTTTCTCGGTCTTTTGGGTGCATATCTACTTGCCAATATCCACTAGTGAGATCTAGTATAAAAAACTAACATGATCTAGCAAGTATATTTAGCATTTCATCAATTTGAGGCAATAGGTAAGCATCTTTCTTAATAATGCTATTTAGCTTTCTGTAGTATATACAAAAATATAATTTGCCATTTTTCTTTCATACTAGTATAATAGGTAAGGTCTACGAACTATTCGATGGTTGTATTAGCTTATTGTCTAGCATTCGTTAAATTTTTTCTTTAACAAATGCTTGTTTACTAGGAGGTATCGAATAAGATCGAAAATTAATAAGGAGTACATCTTTGGTATAAATTCGATAGGTAATTAGGTTAGTTTGTCCTAGTTTATTAATATCTGATGTGAATAGGTTTGTGAATTCTTTTAAGAGCTGTCTAAATCTTCTTCTTTTATCTTCTGAGAGGGGTCTAATATTTATGAAAGTTTCTTTTAAAGTCTTATACTCTTCATAAGGAATAAGAGTATTAATAGCATATACATGTCTTGAAGTTAGAGCAGAGTCATTAATATCTGTGTCCTCAAGTAGTTTTTCATCTTGCCTAGGATTATCTAAAAATTTTGTAACTCTGTAAGGGCAGCAAATTAAGTAGCACACTGGTGAGCATACTGGCTATCATCTTTTCATAGTTATATAAGCTGTTGGTTGAAGTTCTCAAGTGTTTCAACCTTTTATTGCAGCTGTGCGATAAGCTAACTTTGATAAGCTACTTGTTGTTGAAGTTGTAGCAATGAAAATAAGGTAATGTCTGGTTCTGAGGTAGTAATTAGGGTATTAGAATTTGTTTTTACTACAGAGATATTAGGTTGAGATTTAGGTAGCAGATCATTAGATTCAGGTTTCTTAAGTGGAGCATCAGAAGTAAGAACAGGTTAGTCTGGTTCTTCTTCGAATACTTCTTCTGGATTAAAAATAGGAGGAGGTACTGTGGCACAGTCAGTACAGATTTCATTATTCTGATCAAGTTCAATTTGATGCTTGACATGCAAGTAATTTTTATAAAGGTTAGCAGGATAGACAAAGCTTTAATGAAGATTAGCAAGAGCTAACTCTTTACAAAAGTCTGAATAGCTAATATCGAAGGATTGATTAAGAGTGGCTTATAACTGGAGTTCTTCATTCTTAGTTAGTAAATCTTGTTCAGCATGAAGAATGAGGCTTATTTCATCATTATTTCATGACTAGTTGGTTCAGTCATTCATAAGGGGTTTTAATGCTTCAGCTATATCTTGATCACTTTCTTGCAAATAGATCTTTGCAAGTCAGAAAATATGTGTCTAATTCATTTCATATTAGGATCTGGCACTTTTAGAGGAAGTGGTATAATATTAAATTCAGGTTCAGAGGTTGTAGTTATAGTTATAGAGAATGTTTTGGCTAGCTTTATATACGTATATATGTTTGAGGTTACAAAACTAAAGAGCTTTAGTGATACTTTCAATATTATGCATTCTGGATCAAGCATCAGAATGCTAGCAGATTTTGCAGGTGATAAGGATTTCTTGACCTTCATCTTCAGTAAAGAAATAGATACTTCTGGGGTCATTGCGATCCAAATTATAGTGAAAGTCTATGTAGTATGCTTGGCATTATACATGCTGATGAAATTATTTTAGGTTTCGAGATACAAAATTAAAATTTGAAGATGAAATTGTTTTTGACCTACTTTACTTAAAAGATGAAATTTTTTGACACTTTTTTTGAAGAGACAAAATTATAAGGAACAAAACTATCTAAATTAGATTTGCTATTGCATATAAAAAATTTTAAATTGCTTTAATAGAGACGAAATAGGTGTTTTTTAAAACCCTATTTTGGTGATATATATACTTGGCATACTAATTGGTTATTAAGGACTTTGAAGCACTCTGATCTTTCTGGGTTCTTGCATTGGCAACAATGATATGTCCATTTGTTGCTATAGTAGTAAGCTTTCTAGGCAGCTACTTCATTAGGGTTGTAGTCACATTAGTATATCTTGTTCTGTCTTCGTAGAAAACCATAGAAGCAGTCTACAGCAATATGTCCAAATTCATCATATTTGTGATATTTATTGTTGTGGCAGCTTCAGTATAGGTGGTTTTGTCCACAGGTTTGGCAAAAGGTTCACTGTAGGGCTTGTAAGAGATAATATAGCAATATGTCTAGTTCCTTTACAATAGTTGCAGCAGTTGGTAGGACATTTAGCAAATAGATGAGCAGATGAACCACAATTTTCATATACTCAAGAGAGAGTTCAGTATGACAATGAGAATGATAAATAGTCTAGTCATTATAGTCATTATCTGTGTCTGGTTCAAGATTGATACCAAATATATAAGCCTTTTTAAGAGTCAGATATTCTTGCTAACTCTTCTGAGTTGGTTACGGTAGGTTGAGCAGGTAATGGTTGATCATTATCATAGGTAGTAGAAGTATAATACTTGCAATTCTTCTACTTAAAGGAGTAATAGCTATTTTTCTAATTGTAACTGGCTTTGACTTTCTTAGACCAGTTATTTCCAAGAAGTAAAGTATAGGAAGTTGCGGCAATGACTTCAACAGTAATAGGGATAGTTGCTTCTTTGATTTGAATAGGCAGATCTTGAATAATTTCTAGAGGTTGAGAGGAAGTTCCAGTAGCAGAAATGATGAGGCTAGTTGAGGTTTGTTCGATTTTAAGTCCTAGTTCTTGGACTATTTTATGAGCAATTATACTAATAGATGCTTCACTGTCTACAATAAATTGGTATGGTCTGTTTCTAATTTTGACATTGTACTTGACAGGAGTGATGGTTGGTTCAGAAGTGATGGCAAGGGATTTTGCTTCTTGACTTAGGTGGGCAGAAAGAGCACTTCAGATAGAGAGTTGTCTAGTAAGGTCACTCATTTCTTTTGGCTCATGGGTAATAAGAGTTTAGAGTTCTGGTCAAGATAGTTGACATCACAGTGGTAAGGAGAAGAAGAGCGATTGGAGGATTATCTGGAGTTATCAGCATAGGAGTAGTAGCTATCTTGTTCTTGAAAATAATCTCGATATTGAAGATAACTATAGCAGCTTCTAGATCGATTCTTGTCTATAGATCTACTTTGGTCAAAAGATCTGGAGTAATTTCTGTCTTAGCTTCTAGATCGATTATTTCTTTGATTACTGTAACAATCTTGGCTTCTGTCTCGTGATTATGATTGATCCTTCTGTTTAGCACAGCATTGAGAAACGAAATATCCAGTGCGTCCACAATAGTAGCAGATAGGTAGTTGTCTGATTCGATTGACAGTTGTAGAGTTTTTAGCATAGTATACAGAGATAGGTGTAGGTTTTTGTTAAGTGAGGTTAATACTAAGTTGGGCTATCTGGTCAGTCAATTGTTTGATAGCTTGGTCTGTGTCTGTGGTAAATATGAATATAAGTCAGTCATTTTCTCAATTACAAACAGCACCTATAGCAGCATTCAGATTGGCAGGTGCTTTAGCTTAGACTTCAATAGCATATTTAGGTCAAAGTTCTTGAATAAAAAGTTGAAGAACAAAATTAGCAGAAAAAGCTTTGGTGGGGTCTACACGGGCTTGTAACTTCTTGAACAGAGTTATATAAGCATCGACTGAGTCTGTTCCTTGCTTGATGTCAAAGAATTGTTTTTGCCACTTGATCTCTTGGTTGGTAGAGCTGAACTTAGTTTTGAAGAGGTGGTAGAAGCTTTAATCTGCAGCATGATCATTTTTGAAAGCATTAAGGGCAGGAGCAAGACTTTGAAACTATTCTGCAACAATCTCTTTCATATAGGCTGGGGTAAGAACAAGTTGTCGAGCAATACTTCAGTTATTAGCAATAGCAGCTTGTTCGAACTCTTCTAGCCATTCTATGGGATCTTGGCTTCTATTGCCAGTAAAAAAATTAATTTTGATGAGAGACTTTTCGCTGTCTGACACAAGAGCATTGGTCAGGTCAGTCATAGCTTAAGCAGTATTATTGAGAACAGCATCAACCATGTTTACAGAAGGTACTACTGGTGGAGGTATTACAGGTGATTGTGGTTGTAGTAAATTAACTTTAGATTGTTCTAAAGGTGGTAATAGGTTTTTTTCGAGTTGTTCTGATAGTAGTAGATTTGCTTCGAATAGTAGTAAGTTATTATCGAGTTGTTTTTAATGATTTTCTGGTAATTCAAAGGTTTCAGTTAGAGTAAAGATTTCTTGAACAGTACTATCAGAATCAGAATTGTCTTCTTGATCTGGGTTTTTTAGAGGTGGTGCTTCTTCTCTTTTTAAATATATTCTTCTATTTGTGCTTCTGGAAGAGAGACAAGATCTATTTTATAAATTGTTCTTGGAGTACTTCAAATATATTTTGAGAAGAACGTTAGAGAGGTTGATAGTAAGGATTATCTGTTTCGTCTTGGTAAGAAGATAAACTAAGAGGAGATGGGGTCTTTAGGATAACTCATTGGTTTCAGTAGCTAAAATTATAATCTTTGTCTAATTGATATTGTGTAGAGGGTCCTAGGTTTCCAAAGTATCTTTCATATTGTTCTAGTTCTTCATATTCAAAACTATAAGCTAGATCAATATAGTGATCAAAAATGTTTTAGTATTCAAAATCGATAGTAGATAAAGCAGTGAAGTGTGTATATATAATAAGTAATGCAAGAGCAATTTCTCTAGAGTTTCTAATATCTTGGTTATATCGACAACTAAAAATAATATCTTGGATAGAGGTGCGAATAGAGGGTCAGTCTCAGATTACAGTTAGATGACAAAATTTGTAGTAGTTTGAGAGGTATAAAAATAAAGCAGAATAGGTATTAGAATACCAATTCTAAAATCTTCTAAAATTACTTCGATAGAAAGTGCGAAGACTAGTTCTTGGTAGTGAAAAACAAGCTTGACAAGAGAGATTCAGGTTTAAGGTTTGTAAAGTTGTATAAGAAAGAGCAGAGTTTTGGGTATATTCATATTCATGGTTTTCAATATATTTGTTGTGTAGTTGAATAACTCTATCAGTCATAAAGCAAAGTCCAAAGCCTAGTCTAAAGGCAAAATAGAAAAGATAATAATAATAATGTTCCTTAGGGGTTGAATCCTTACACCTACACTTTGGCTTGTGATGAATCTTTCAATTGTTTCTCAAGGTTAGATCCTTACAGCTACATTTTGGCTTGTAGAAAATCCTTTAATGTCCTAAGATAATATCATCTAGGCACTAGCTAAAATAAACCAAGGTGGGGGTTGTCATCTGTAATACTCAAATTCAATCTGGAATAACTATCCTCCAGTAAACAACTATTAATTAAGAAAGGCTGGGATAATGTTGTTCAGTAAAGTTTTTAAAATATTTTCTGTCAGAAGGCACCAAACGTTACAGTACCGTGGTCTTTTTAACAGCAGTATTATAACAATGATACAGCTATAGGGATTCTTTACAGGTTTATAGCAGTGTCTAACAGCTAAGTATAATTTTTGTTTTTTGGAGAAACTATATCCTTCTGTCTGTGGCAGTTTGGGCAGACAATAGTTTATAGATAAAATATATATTTATTAAAGATAAATAAGATAGGCTATCCTTAAGTTTCTATTTTTAAAGAATCTTATAATATTACAAGAGAGAATTTAAAGAAAAGGGAAGTAGGGTTGACAATAACAAGTCTGTTATTATTTCAGATCTAATATTAACTTAGAGAAATTTACATCCTTTTTATATCTTTAGAGCTAATCGCTAATCATTGCAGCTAAGTGTAGTTTACTTAGTGCTAAGCGCTAATTGTAATTGCTAATCGTTAAGCATTAATCATTAATCATTAATTGCTAATCATTAATCACTAAGCATAATCGCTAATTGCTAAGTATAAGCACTAATCACTAAGTGTAATTGCTAATCGCTAAGTGTAATTACTAATTATTAATCGCTAAGCATTAAGCATTAAAGCTAATCATTATATGTCTTTTTAAATTCTTCTCTAAGATAAATATAATATAACTAATAACTAATAAAATACAAATATCAAAATAATAAAATAATACTAAGATAAAATAATAAACTAATAAAATAAAACTGTTTTATAACAATAAGTCTGATTTTCTTTTTTCTAGTAATAATTTTTTTAGATTTTAATATAGTATTTACACCTTAATATTAGTATTTATTTCTTTAATATATTAGTTTTATTATATATTTTTTTTTTATTTTCTATTTTTATTTTTTTCTTTTTCTCTTCTCTATAAAAAAGTGTTATCAGTTTAGTAGTATTTTATTATAGTATAAGAATCTTGATAAGATAAGCAACAGCTAGCTAAGAAATCTGAAAGAAATAAGTTCAGAGTAAGTTTTAGATTTTTGAAGAAGGTTAATTGTTGTTTAGGCAGATTATATCTAAGTATAACTTAGTAATTTTAATAGTTTGCTTTGACTGCAAGTAGATATTATAGCATCTGCAAGATAAAACTAGATGAGTTTATTTTTTATAAACTATAATTAATATATTTGCTAATATAAAAATTATATTTGTTTCTAAAATAAAGTAAACAGGATTGTTAAAAAAAAAAAAAGAATTTTAGAATATATAGTACACTCTTTCAAATCAGATAGATATGGTGGACAGCTTTTGTATCAGTTTTGAAAGGTTATTGGATTTAAAATACTAATAGCTCATTAGTCACATGATTATAAATAAATATAATTGGCTAGATTATATTTATTATATATCTATTTGATCATACAAAGCTTAATTTGAACTAATCAAATTGATTTATAATACCTGACAAACCTGATATCTTATAGGTATCTGATCTTTTAAGTATTAGTTATCAGAAATAGCAGATTATCAGGTTTGATTATGGAACAGAAATGGTAGATCAATTTTTTATTGGATATAACAGGTTATTAGTTTTGACAGAATTAGTTTTGGGAGGGTATACTATATATAGTTTTTTATATTAAACAAATTTTATTTAATAATTGTATTTAGTTTATTTAATAAAAATTAAAGTTAATATATACTAAAAATTTTAATATATTTTATATTAAAAACAAGTAAACTATTATTAAATATCAACTCTTTCTAACAATCTTCTGGTCAATAACAAAAGATCAAACTACAAAAAAATATGTTTATTTATCAAATTAGACAGTATTGTTTTTTTTTATTTATTACAACAAACACATAGATATATATAGAATAAGGGTGTAGCAACTTAGAGTAGTGGTTAAGTTGTCATCCTCAAGTAGCAGGTTTAGAGTTCGAATTCCACTAGAGATGTTTTTAGAAAAATAGGTCTGTATTCCAGTAATAATTATTCAATGATCGGTTAGGTATATTATCTGTAATCTTGGTACTACTATCTCAAAATGGAAGCTTTTGAGTGATCCAAATCCAAGGAACCGGAATAATTAAAACCCATTTGGCAAGACCCGAGTAAAGAGGTAGTGAAGATCTTTGACAATACTGCTGAAAAGTTGGAAACCAGTGACCGAAGAATCAAATAAAAACCTGGGGCAAGAAAGATTTACCAACCTGGCCACTGGAGTTGCACAGGAGAAAAAGGTCCTATGCTACAGAATTAAGAACCAAGGAAAATAAAACTAGAAGGCACTTAAAGCCTAGATACAATGATCTGTCTGGGCTAACTGGTTTGGTAGTTGGGGAGGAATTGGTATAAGGACTGGCTTGATGTGGATATCAAGATCGGAATGAACCTTGCAAGAGCATCAGATACTGGAATGTGCAGTTTAATGGTATGCCCTGACTGCTAGTGGTGGTTTCGGCTGCTGCGGAAGGTATTCGTAGCCTAATTTAGAAGTACGTGGGACATAGAAAAATTAGAGAAGTATATACTACACCCTCTCTAGGGCAATCCGGTAGTATGAGAACCCTACTAGGTTATCTATAGAATTAGAGTATAAGTAGTATAGCAAATGTCGATCTGAGTGGTCTTCAATAAGAAGCAGCACAAGGTTATAGATTGGTGTAATTGTAGTTGTGGTATATGACTGGAAACATCAGAGGGTTTAAATAAGTAATCTCCTAGTTAGATTATAGATATGGTATATAGTGTAGAACTTTCGGGCAGACTACTTAAATTAGGCAACCAAAAGTTGCATATATAGCTATATGTACTCTCATTAACCAAGAATATACTACTAAAATACCTAATAAAAATCCACCCTTCCGTGATATATAGAATGTAGATATATAGATTATATACTTTAAATATAACAACCTGAACAAACAATGTTTAAAAATTATAGATGTGAATTTCTGATCTTTTTGCTTTCTTTACAGTACTAATATCGAAGAAACTATCTTTTTTTATTCTGTTGAAGTTTTTTTTATTATCTTAGATATACTATATATATAAATTAGAGTAGAAACTAGTTAATTGTAATTGTTTAGTATAGATAAAATATCTCATATTTAGTTTGCTTTTTTTCATTATCTCCTTTCTTTTTTTAGTTTTATATTTTAATATTTTCTCTATATCTTTATATTTTTTAAAAAAAATTTTTTTCTACTTCTATATAAAATATCATCAGATTAATAATATTCTATTATAAAGCAGTAGTCAAATGAACCTCAATTAGAATATTATCTTAATTAATCATATCTCATTAGTGCAATAATGTCATCTATAAGTGCTTTAATATCCTTAATTAGTTATAAAATAACTATAGAATGTCAAAACCTTAGATTTAATATTATAAGTTAGAGATACAAAAATCAGATAATTTTTTAGAGAGTAAGGAGGGTAAAAAATTTAAAATTATATATAAAACCTGATCAAAATATATATTAAAAAGAAAGAGGAAGGGTGTGGCAACTTAGTGAAGTGGTGAAGTTGTTCACACCCCCAAGTGGCAAAACCAGAGTTCAAATCCTATCAGCGACAAAAAATTCGAATTCTCAATACAGTGTTATGGCAACTGTGAGTGTAAGGACGGATCGACATCTTTAACTAGGTCACACCAGCTCGTACTGAGAGACTGTAGAACAATAGTGTAATGTATGAGTTACACAAAACCCAAGTGAAGCAGTCATGTAAATCTGAGGTTGGTGCATATGGAAGCCCGCTTGGCAAGACCCGAGTAGAGAAGTAGCACAGATCTTTGATGGTACTATATAAAGGATTATTAATCAGGAAACCGGAAAACTGAATGAAACCGAAGTGTTTGGCAAGGCACTCCACTAACCAGGCCACTAGAGAGTAACCGGAGGAAAAGGACCCAACCGTGAGGATCAGGAGCAGGTTATAGCCCTTTCGGGCTATCTGAATTAGAAGTTTGGGATAATGGGTGTACAGGAAATAGTTCGTATAGTAGATGTTGGGGTTTGGTTAACTCTACAAGGACAGTAGTAGGTAATGGTAGCAGCTTCAGCTCGCAAATACTTGTTCTTAGACTCGGCGTAAGTTACTGAAAGTCTAGATCAGCCGGATTTGTGGGTACAGAAGGCTTTAGCAGGTTTATCTCGAGAATAAAGGGTTCAATATAAGCCTGCTTTAAAGTCTTAAGTCGGGTATCTGAAAATAAGGGGATACTGCATATCCTTGTTTGATTAGATGATTAATGTATTGATATAGAATGAGCTTTAATATTAGTTTTATTAGTAGTTTTATTATTATTATTATTATTATTATTATTGTTATATTATTATTTTATATTTTTATTATATTATTTTATATTATTATTTTATTATTTT
>CAJVPZ010002252.1:0-12748 GCA_910592135.1 Racocetra fulgida | reverse complement strand
AAGTGTTATCAGATTGGCAACACTCTATTGTAGAGCGGTGATTCTGACAAGAGCGGTGAAACCATCTGTTGATACTGAGGCTCAAATCCTCAGAAAGTTGAGGATCCTGGTGGAGAAAAATATTCACTTAGGCGGGTTGCTCCTGGATCATACTTTAGTGCTTAATTCTGGTGAGCTAGAATTAGGTTGCAATAACGAAATAGATCGAGAGATTCTTTATTTGAACAGGCATTAAATAGTTTATGGAGGATAATATAGATTTAGCTAAATTAAATGTCTATTTGTATTCTATAGCTGTTTTATAAAATAAAAAAAGAATCACTGAAGCAAAAAAAAAATTAAAAGAGCGTTAGTTTATAGCAACTTATCACCATGGTGACCCTGTGATCAACTAATCAAAATCGATGATTTGTAAAGAGCAAATTAGTATACACATAATTCATGGAACTAATTTTGATCAATCGATCATCACATAATAAAACTACAAGTTAAAAAAAAATAAAAAATAAAAATAAATTTATTTATTGCTATTGGATACAATCTGAACTTTTTTTATTTTTTTTTTAAAAAAAAATCAATGATACATCATTTTTAATTTATTATCATCAAATCGATATTACTGTATTATAATATTATAACCTCTATATATCCGATGCCAACTTTGCATTTATTTATAAAGAAAAATTCTAATCTAAAAAAATACTTTGCTTAGCTCCATATATCTATAACAAAGCCTCTGACTTAATCAATTTCTCACAGAGACAAAACAAAGACACTAGAAGCACCTATTTCCTCAGATCAAAAACAAAACTCCAAAAATGATAACTTCAAAAATGATGACTTCAAGAAAAAAAGCACCTAAAAAAAGAGAAAAGTTAGTACTTATAACCAAAAAATAGTAAAAAAACACAAACTGATAAAGATTTCAACCTCAGTACTATGACGATTCCAAGAATGATGTTTCCCAAAATAATGACTCTCAGAATAACAACTCTAAGAAAAAATAAAAAAAAGAAAGAAGTTAGTATCTATAACCAAAAAAAAAAAAAAAAAAAAATACAAACTGACAAAGATTTTGACCTCAGTACTACAACAATTCTAAGAACAACATCTCTCAGAATGACGACTTTCAGAACAACACTCCAAAAAAAAATAAAAAAAGAGAGAAATTAGTATCTATAACAAAAAAAAACTAGTAAAAAAAAAACTCTTACAGTAAACTGACAAAGATCTTCTATTTTAAAAACTACACCAAGAACAATGGCTCTAAGAAGAATGACTCTAAGAAAAGAAGTAAAGCAATTAAAAAAAAGAAAAAGTTAAAAAAAAAAAACTAGTGAATAAAAAAACCCTCAGTAGCACTTATCTAAAAGCTGGCTTAGCCTCATTTCATATTTCAACCTGTAACAATAAAGAAAAAAGAACATTAGTCACAAAAATACAAAAAACACCATCTACAAGATGAAGAAAAGAGTGAAATTAATGGTAGTGAAAAGACAAAAACAATAAAGAAGAAAAAAAGAAAAAAAAGGCTGATACTTATCTGAAAACTAGTCTCAACTCCACCTATTTCACAGCTCAGCTCTGGCAAAGTTACTGCTAATGCTTTTCTGTTCTCAGAATCAAGTTGAAGTCAATTTCAAACAAAAAGACCTAAAGAAGAGAGGTTAGTAATAGCAACAAGCAAAAAAAAAAAAAATTTATTTAAAGATAGCTAAAAAACAAATACAGAATTTAGATTGCAAAATGAAAAAAATAAAATAAAATAAAAAATCTAGATTTATCTGTAGATCTGATTTAGATTGAATCAGGTATCTAGATCAAATTAGATACTTCAGAGACAAGCTATTAGTATATGATCACTAATCTTAAATCTGATTGGCTAATCATATGAGTTGGCATAGTGATAGGTTGCTATTTATAATTTTTCTTTTTAAAATTAAAGAGTATTTTTATTAAGATTTGTTAAAAAAAACTCTTTTTGTAAATTCTTTATACAAACTTAAATAAAAATTCATATATAACAAAATTGTTTATATCTTAATAATTTAGTAAAAAAACAGCTCTTTTAAAAAGTGTGGTGACTTAGTATAGTTGGTAAGTTGTTGGACCCCTAAGCAGCAGAACAAGAGTTTGAATCCCATTGGTGACGAAATTCAAAATTATGGAAGTATATTTGGAAGACTATATCCTATTAGATTAGCACCTATAATCGGGTTGCACCAGTACTGTTGTACTGGAAGGCAGTGGAAATACTGTGTAATACATAAGTTGTATAACAGTAATGCTGCTAGGTAAAACCAACAGATTGAAATATAGAAGCCTGCTTGGTAAGATCTGAACAGAAAAATAGCACAGACTTTGATAGTATTATCTAATGATCCAAAAAGAGTAAACTAGACAGCAGAAAAAGGGAGAACCAAATAGGACCAAAGTATTTAGCAAAGCACTCTACCAACCAAGCTACCAGATGAGTAACTAGAGAAAAAAAACCTAGTCGTGGGTACTAAAAGCAAGTCACAGCCCTTCTAGGCTATTTGGATTAGAAGTTTGAAAACCAGAAGTAGTGCTTAGTTTAGAAAATCAGAAATATAGATTGTTAAATATGTACTAGGATTTGAGTAAACTTTGTAAAGGCATAGAGTAGATAACAGTAGTGGCTTTAGCTCGCAAATACTTGTTTTCAGATTCAGTGTAAATTATCAAAAATCTAGATGATACATGTGTAGAATATGAACTGTTTTAGTAGGTTTACTACAAGGTCAAAGGACTCTCTATATGAAAGTATATATCTACTTTAAAGACTTAGCAGGCCTTAGCAGCAGGTTTCTCTTTAGACAAGATGTATAATAGTATTAAGTTGATCAGAGAGTTTAATTGGGTAACTCAAGTAATAGTAGGTTGCAGATATAGCATTTAGTATAGAATTTAGTAATAGATAAATTACTTAAATTAGGTACTCAAAAGGTACAGATATGGCTAGAATGTACTTTTATTAATATAACAAGATTAGATGCAATCTGTGTGACTGTACTAATATCAACTCAAAAGTTCAATAAGCTGTGCAGACCTATAAGTGGTCACCTTAACATTAAAAAAAAAAAAATGAACTCTTTATATCTTAAATAAATGTGTTTCTTCTATAATTTTATATATATTATAGAAGTTTTGAGTTTTTAGCTTAAAAACTCATAGTTAAAATTTACAAAAATGGCTTCTGGTTTTCTAAATCAAACTTCTGCTTATTTAGTGAAAACTATCATTATAACTCTTTTTGGTCTTTAAGAGAAAGTCGTAGAGCTTATACTTCTAGTTAAAACAAACTCTAAAAATGATTTATTAACTCAATATTGATCAAATTACAACAAAAAATAACTTTTGCTCCTCTTTAAACTTTTTGCAAAAATTTTTTGTTTTTATCCTACTTTTTTCTTCTAATTCATTTTTTTGGTAATCTTAAATTACTTTTAAATATAGTTCTAATTAAATTTACTTTGTGTAAATTAATATTTCCTTAAACAGTATTATTTTTCTACTACAAATTTATTGGTTCTTTTATTTAACACAAAATTTTATTCTATTATACAATACTTTACATAATGTATAATTATATTAGCCACACTAGCCATATTTGTATTACTTTAGAATATCAAAGTTATACAAAATTATACAAACTATAGCAGCCACAATAATACTTCTGAAAACACACAATCCTTATTAAAACATTTATTTAATTTCTAAATTAAATAACTTGAAATTTATTTTTTTTTTTTTAATGTTAAGGTGACCAATTGGGGGTCTGACATGGTTTATTAACTTTGGTTGCGAATGCCAGGACAGTCACAGAATTACTTCTGACTTTGTTACATTAACAAGAGTACATGCTAGCCATATCTGTGCCTTTTAAGCATCTAATTAAATAGTTCTTTATTACTAAGTACTACACTAGATGCTATACCTATAACTTACTATTACTTGAATTATCTAATTAAACCTTCTGATTAACTTAGCACTGTCAGATATTCTTCCCAAAAAGGAACTGCTGCTAAGGCCACTTAGGACTATTTTATCCTCGTGATAAACCTTCTAGAGCGGTTTATGTCTTATACATATATTATCTAGATTTTTAGTAACTTATACCTAGGCTATGGCCAAGTACTTGTGGCTTTTTTACCTTTGCTACTGTCATCTACTTCTTGCTCTTGCAAAGTTTACCCAAATCTCAACATCCACTTTACAGACTATCAACAATACTTTGATGCCAACTATCAGTAGCCCAAACTTCTAATCCAGATGGCTTGGAAGGAACCAGTAAATATCCTCTGGTATTCTGAATGAATTCTTTTATTTCTGATTATTCAGTAGCCTGGTTGGTATAGTACTTGCTAAACACTCAGTCCTTATTCAGTTTGCCTTTAGTGTTCGGTTCCCCAGATTTACATAGCACTATCAAAGATCTGTGCTACTTCTCTACTTGAAACTTCTCAAGCAGGCTTTTATATCCCCTGATTCCTTAGATTTATTTAGCTGCTTTACCTAGGATTCATATAACTCATGTGTTATATTATGTTCTACAACCTTTAATGAGTTGATGAGACCAAGGTTACAGATGCTGATCCGATCGATATGTTATATAGTTTTACCTTAATGCATTTTTACAAATTCGAATTTTAGCACTGATAAAATTTAAACTCTTGTCCTACCACTTGAAGATGCGACAACTTATCAACTACACTAAGTTGCCATACCAATAACTTGAAATTCTACTAAGTAAAGTAAACTTGTGTTCTTAAGTAAACACAAAACTACTATTTTATACAACTAAATCAAATATTTTATACATCAAGTTACATAATGCCTACCCTTGTAGCTCAAACCCCAGATATTTTAGACCTTGATTTCTTCTATGCTAATTATGCTGAAGCTTTCAGTATAATAATCTACAAAGAAGAGCCTGACAAGATTAAAGCTATTCTTATCTAATTATGTTTTATTATCTGCTTTACAAAGAATTTAAGAAATCATCCAATCACACACTTCTTCTCTGCATCATTATCTATTTAAATTGGTACATATTTTTGTAACAACTTTTACACAAATCTTATATCTAATAAAAACCAAATCTATAATATTGAAGTAACTGCCAGCTCTACAACTTCTAATAACCAAACTAAAAAAGCTTAATTAAGTTTTACAATCATCAACACAATCAGTTTTAGTCTCTCTATTCTCTATTTCTAACTAATATATATATCCTAAATGTTGGATTGTAATAAATTGCAAAATTATCAACAATATTCACTATCTCACTAATAATGCCTTATTTCATAATGATGAAGTATATCATACTGAATATCTCCAAATCTTCAAGAAGAACTAAACCAAAACAAATCATCTACTAAAACTACTAACTCTCTCAATACACTATTACCTCTTATGTTAATATCTAACAATACACAAACTGTAGCAATAGAGACAGATAAACCAGTAACCTTTTTACTTTTTTTTTTACAAAATCTTTACTTATAATCTAATCTAGCTTACAACAATTCTCTAATCATCAAACTCTGGATCAACCCAAATTAAATAGCTAGCAAACTTCTAATACTAAACCTAAACCTAATCTAGCTTTTGACTGGTTAGCCAATTTTTTAATCACTGATAATATAGAAAAGAACACTAAACTCCAAACTATACTTTCTCATTAACTCTTTTTATTTCTTAAAAAACATCTTTACAACTTCTTTCCTAATAAGAAAATTAAATCTGCAAGGAAAAATCAACAAGAACAAACAATTAGACCTATACTTAAAGCTAATTTACAATATCTTATATATATAATGGCTAGAAAAAAACTCAAGTTCTTTACAGACTTTATTTATAAAGAAAATTCTAACATAACATCTAATACTTCTATTTCTTTTATATTTCTTGAATTATTTTTTAAAGACCTTATACTACTATCTTATTTATCAAACTCAACTATATTAAAGTATTCACATCAGCTATATCTATTCCACCTTATAAATCAGAAAATAGATTACAACTTTGACTTAATCTGACATGCCTATATCTTTACTTATCTAATAACTATCAAACAATCAATTTTAACAAATTTGTTGAAAATTTTAACTTCAAACCTAAACACTTCAAAGTATCTTTACAAATTGGGTTTACTAATAAAAACAAACCTATATTCTCTTTTAAAACTAACCAAAAATTCAATATTTTTATTCTTTTTAACTTATTCAAAACCTCTTTTCTTGAATTATTCAATATTTCTTCACTTAAAGACTCTTATACTGATCTAAATAAATAGTTTGAGTCTGCCTTTATTTTTTACTATAGACAATTTTTCACAACTCCCAACAAAGATAAAACACTTTAATATATTAAATTACAAATTTGCCAAGAACTTGTACTTTATTTTTTTAAATTTCTTTCTAAGAAATTTGATTTTCATCAACCTAAACTAGCTATGAGTGAAAAATTCTTTTATCTAAACTAACAAACTTCTACCTTCTAATTTATACAGACAAAGACTTATTTTTAGAAACAACAAAAAACTTATTATTACAATAAAAAGTTACTTTATAAAACTATTCTTAAACAATTTTATAAATTATTTTTTAAACAACTCTCTGAAGATAAATCATTATTAAAACTTCCTTTACTAGATACTTTAATCTTTTATATTAAGGATAAATATAAAGCTACCTTCACTAAATTGATACTAACTAAAACAATAAATCAACTAGCAACAGACTATAAAGACCAAATATGCAAATTTAATTAAACTAATATTAATCTTAGATGTCGTAGATTCTTTTTTTATCAATATTTATCAGAATACTACTGAATCACAGCTCAAAATCACAATATTCTTGATAAAACCAAACAAGAAACTATTGAATTCCTTACTAAAAACTTTATTGATACTAACTATCTAGCTAGAGTTATTACCTACTATGACTGCATTAAAAACTAAAATCTATTTCATAGTGATATTATTAAACACTATTATAGAACAGTTTTATTTTATTATTTTATCTTAGTATTATTTTATTATTTCGATATTTGTATTTTATTAGTTATTAGTTATTATTATATTTATCTTAGAGAAGAATTTAAAAGACATGTATAACAATTAGCCTTAATTAGGGTTGGGGGCATGGGGCACGAGGCATGCTTTTCGGGCATGCCTCCTGGGCATGCCTCTAGGCATGCCCTTTTTCAAAAAATTTATATATGTAAAAAATTGTCATGTAAAAAATTTTGAGAGCATGCCTATAGGGCATGCCTCTAAATCAAAAAAACTAGAGGCATGCCCATGGGGCATGCCCGAAAATTTTCCCGTGCCCCCAACCCTAGTCTTAATGCTTAATGCTTAGCAATTTACGATTAGCGATTAGCAATTAGCAATTATGCTTAGCAATTAACGATTAGTGATTATGCTTAGCGATTAGCAATTACGATTAGCAATTAGCAATTAACGTTTAACACTTAATGATTAGTGATTACAATTAGCGCTTAGTACTAAATAAATTATGCTTAGTTGCAATAATTAGCAATTAGCTCTAAAGATATAAAAAGGCTGTAAATTTTCCCAAGTTAATATTAGACCTGAAAAACAACAGACTTGTTATTGTCCACCTCACTTCCCACTTCTCTAAATTCTCTCTTGTAATATTATAGGATTCTTTAGGAATAGAAACCTAAAGATAGTCTATCTTATTTATTTTAATAAATATATATTTTATCTATAAACTATTGTCTGCCCGAACTACTACAGACAGAAGAGTATAGTTTCTTCAAGAAGCAGAAATTATACTTACTTATTGGACACTGCTATAAACTTGTGAAGGATCCCTATAGCTGTATCATTGTTATAGTACTGCTGTTAAGAAGGTCACAGTACTGTAACATTTGGTGCCTCTTGGCAGAAAACATTTTAAAACCATTACCAGCCGGTTCCTCTTAATTAATAGCTGTTTATTGGAGGATAGTTATTCTGAATTAAATTTTGTATTGCAGATGACAACTTCCTCCTTGGTTTATTTTAGCTAGTACCTAGACAATATTATCCTAGAACATTGACAGATTTCTCATGAGCCAAAATATAGGCATAAGGATCCAACCTTGAGAAACAATTAAAGAAGTTTATACAAACCAAAGTATAGGCATAAGGATCCAACCTTAAGAAACATTATTATTATTATCTTTTCTATTTTAGCCAGACTATAGGCTTTGGGCTTTACTCTATGACTGATAGAGTTACTCAACTATATAATGAATATATTAAAAACTACAAACATGAATATACCCAAAACCCTGCTCTTCCTTATACAACTTTATAAATTTTAAACTCAGATCTCTCTTGCTAAGCTTGCTTCTCACCACCAAGAACTAGTCCTCGCACTTTTCATCAAAATAATTTTGGAAGATTTGGAATTGGTATTCCAACACCTATTCTGCTTATTCTTATACCTCTCAAACTACTGCAAATTTTGAACATTTAACTGTAACTCAAGACCAACCCTCTATTCGCACCTCTATTTGAGATATTATTTTTAGTTGCTGATACAACCAAGATATTGGAAACCTGAGAGAAATTGCTCTTGCATTACTTACCAGATATACACATCTCACTGCTTTACTTATTATCAACTTTGAATACCAAAACGTCTTTGACCACTACATCGATCTAGCTTATAGTTTTGGATACGAGGAACTAAAACAATACAAAAGATATTTTAGAAATCTAGGACCCTCCATACAACATCAACTAGATGAAGATTATAGTTTTAGTTACCAAGACCAACGAGTTATCTTAAGAACCCCCATTTTCTCCTAGTTTATCCTCTTACCAAGACAAAACAGATAATCCTCACTATCAATCTCTTCAATGTTATTCTCAAATTACATTTGAAGTACCTCAAATTATCAGAAAATCATCAAGAACAATTTAACAATAACTTACCTCTACCTGATGCAAATCTACTACCACTGGAACAACTCAAAAAAAACCCATTATCACCTCCAAAACAACTCGAAGTTAACTTACCACCACCACAACCACCTGTAACACCTCTACCAGTAATACCTCCTATAAACATGGTTGACGTTGTCCTCAACAATGCTGCCCTAGCTATGGCTAATCTGGCTAATGCTCTTGTGTCAGGTGGTGAAAAGTTCTACCTCAAAATTGATTTCTTTACTAGTGATAGAAAACAAAACTCCGTAAAATAGTTAGAAGAATTTGAACAAACTGCTATTGTTAATAACTAGAGTGCTGCTTGATAACTTGCTCTTGCCTTAGCCTATATAAAAAAGATTGCTGTTAAATGGTTTTGAAGTCTTAACTTAGTACCTAATGCTTTCAAGAATAATCATACTGTAGACCAAAGCTTTTACCATCTCTTCAAAACTAAGTTCAGCTCCACTAACCAAAAGATCAAATGACAAAAACAATTCTTTAATATCAAACAAGAAACAGACTCAGTCAATGCTTATGTAATCTGGTTTAAAAAGTTACAAGCCCGTATAGACCCTACCAATGCTTTTCCTGATGATTTCATCCTTCAACTTTTTATCCAAGGACTTTAACCCGAATATGCTATTAGAGTTCAAGCTAAAAGACCTGCTAACTTGGATGCTACTATAGATGCTGCTCGTAATTGAAAAAATGGCCAACTTATATCTGCACCTACTACAGATACAGACCAAGCTATCAAACAACTAACTGACCAGATAGCTCAACTTAGTATTAACCTCGCTCAACAGAAACCTGCACCTATCTCAATACACTACGCCAAAAATCCTACTACTGCTAATAGAATCAGACAACCACCTACCTGCCACTTTGTGGATACACTAGACATTTCATTATCTAATGTCATACTAAACAGAAGGATCAATCACGATTACAAGATAAAAGCTGAGATTGTTACAGTAATCGAAGAAATGATCGATCTAGAAGCTGAGACAGAAATTACTCCAGATCTTTTGACCGAAGTAGATCTAGAGATAGAAATAGATCCAGAAGCTGTGATAGTTATCTCAAATATCAAGATTATTCTCGAGAATAAGATAGTTGCTACTCCTATGCCAACAACTCTAAACGATCCTCCAATTGCTCATCTTCTCCTTACTACCATGATGTCAACTACTTTGATCAGAACTCTAAACTCTCATCACCTATAAACCAAAAGAAATGGAAACCCTGCTAGACAACCCCTTCATCTAAAGTACTCTTTCTGCTCATCTAAGTCAAGAAGCGAAATCCCTTGCCATCACTTCTAAACTAACTATCACACTTGTTAAATGCAATATTAAAATTAGAAACAGACTCTATTAAGCTATTGTAGATAGCGGAGTATCTATTAGTATGATTGCTTATAAAGTAGTCTAAGAACTAGGACTTAAAATTAAACAAACCTCAACTAGCCTTATTATCTCTGCTACTGGAACTTCCTCTCGACCTCTAGGAATTATCCAAGATCTGCCTATTCAGATCAAAGAAGCAACTATTCCTATTACTGTAGAAGTTGTAGCCACTACTTTCTATGCCTTACTTCTTGGAAATAACTGGTCTAAGAAAGTCAAAGCCAGTTACAACTGGAAAAATAGCTGTTACTTCTTTAAGTAGAAAAATTGCAAGTATCATACTCCTACTACCTATGAGAATAATCAACCACTACCTGCCCAACCTACTGTAACCAACTCAGAAGAGTTAGATTTATATGACTAAGAATATCTAACTCCTAAAGAGGCTTATGCATTTGCTATCAACCTCGACCCAGACACAGACAACGACCATAATGACTAGACTATTTATTGATCTCATCATCATACTCGAACTCTTTCTCAAGTATGTGAAAATTGTGGTTCATCTGCTCATCTCTTCGTTAAATGTCCTACCAACTGCTGCAACCATTGTAAAGAAACTGGACATATTGCTATACATTGCCCTTTACAAGCTTCATGATGAACCTCTTGTCAAACCTGTGAACAAAACCATCTTTACCAAAGCTGCCCTAATAATAAATGTCATGAATGTAATGAATTTGGACATATCGCTATAGACTACCTTATGGTTCTTTAAAAAGACAGAACAAGATATACCAATGTGGCTGCGATTCTAATAAAGTAGCTGCCCAGAAAGCCTACTATCACAGCAACAAACGAACCTATCATTGTTGCTAATGCAAGAACCCAGAATGATCAGAACGTCTCAAAGTCCTCGATAACCAATTAGTATACCATGTATACTACATTGACTTCTATCATGATTTGAATCGAAATGATACTAGAAGTATCCATTTCTATACTAAAGGTGAAGGCCAAGAAACCCTTGTCATTTGCAAGATTTGTCAGCATTCTGATGCCCGATCCAGAATGCATAATATCATGAGTATTACTGAAGCCCTTTGGTTCTGCAACCTTGAATATATATATATATATAAAGCTAGCCAAGATGCCTTCTACAACCATAACTACAACCTCTGAACCCAGATTTAACATTACACTACTTCCAATAGAAGCACTGGATCCCAATATGAAATGAATTAGACACGTATCTTCCAACTTGCAAAGATCTATTTGCAAAAAAGTGTTTAAGACATAGCCAAAGCATTAGAACTCCTGATGACTGATCGAACCAACCAGTCATGAAATGATGTTGAAATAAGTTATATCCTTTATGCTGAAAAGGACTTACTAAATGAGAATGAAGAGTCTCAGTTATAAGCAACCCTCAACCAATCCTTTGATACTAGCTATCTAGACTTTTGCAAAAAGTTAGCTCTTGCTAACCTATATCGAAGCTTTACCCATTCTGTTGACCTTTGTAAAGAGTGTCTGCATATTAAGCATCAAACTGAACTTGACCAGAATAATGAGATCTGTACTGACTGTGCCATAGTACCTCCTTCTATATTTAATTGAGAAGAAGCATTTGAAGAAGAGCCAGACCAGCCTATTCTCAATCCTGACACTCCACTTGAGGAACCTGAAACTAACAATCTGCCATCTGAATCTCGACCTAATACCTCTGTAGTAGAAACAAATTCTAATACTCCGATTACTACCCCAGAACCAGACATTACCTTATTTTCATTGCTACAACTTTAGCAACAAGTAGCTTATCAAAGTCAGCTTATCACACAGCTGCAACAAAAGGTTGAAACCCTTGAAAATTTCAACTAACAGCTTATGCAACTATGGAGAGAAGATAATCAGTATGCTAACCAGTGTACTGCTCAATTTGCTGCCCTTACATAGTCACAAAATTTTTAAATAATCTTAGGCAAGATGAAAAACTATCTGAGGACACAGATATTAATGACTCTACTCTGCTCCTAGACATATATATGCTATTGATACTCTTATCCCTTATGAAGAGTATATGACCTTAAAAGAAATATCAGTAAATATTAGACCTCTCTCAGAAAATAAAGAAAGAAGATTCAGACAACTTTTAAAAGAATTTGCAGACTTATTCATATTGGATATTAATGAACTAGGATGAACTAACCTTGTTACTCATCGAATTTATACTAAAGATATACCTCCTATTAATTCCTAACCTTATTCAATACTCCCCAGTGAACAAGCATTTGTTAAAGAAGAAATTCAATGAATGCTAGACAATAAGCTAATACAACCATCGAATAGCCCATAGACCTCATCTATTATATTAGTATGAAAGAAGAATGGCAAATTACATTTCTGTGTAGATTACAGAAAG
>CAJVPZ010002251.1:0-12748 GCA_910592135.1 Racocetra fulgida | reverse complement strand
ACTTGTGTGAGTCTGTTGGGATATATCCAAAGTATGTTTTGTTAAAGATATTGATGCCTTTGGCTGCATAGACACCCAGAGTAGTTCTGTTAGTAAAAATAATCTCCAAGTATATGTGATTTCCTTTTTTGAAGTATTGTTTTGCTGCTATAATATACTGTTTAATGCTTTTATAAAGCAAGACCATTATTTTATTGAAGAAGCTTTGGATATCTTGTATTTTAATAATTTATGTGTTTTCATTTTTGGTTTTTATTTGCTCTCTGGGAGAGAAAGCTGTATATATTGATTGGCCTCTTCTTAGTTTAGAAAATAAACTTGATCACTTTTTAGTTGTTATATCTTTTGGTTAATTAAAACCCTCTTTGGCTTTTTCTTTAGAAGATGAACTTCCAATATATGGATTGTATTCAGAGAATTCTACGGCCTCTGGTCTATTTTGTTCTCGTGGTTGATCTTGATCTACATTCATTGGATTTTGTACGTATTCTATAACATGACTTGTTTTGTTGTTGTTTTGTTATTCTTTGTTTTTACGTATTAACATGTTTGTAGAAGTTGAGCCTTGACTTTCTTCTTCTGAGAAGACTAGTTCTTCCCAGCTGGCATTTTCTGTAGTCTTTTCGACTATTTGTATTAACATTGCTATATTTGCAATAGTTTCTTCTCTTTGTTGTTGTTTTGACATACTGTTTATTTCTCTTTGTTTGTTCAAGAGAAAATTTTGTATTTTTAATTTTTTAGTGCAAGTTTTTTGAATTTCAAGAGGAATATATTTTCTTTTCTTTGATACAAGGGCTAGTGCCCTTGTTGGACCTTGTTTTAGGTAGTTTGTAAACTTGTATGAGTAGTTATCATGTATATTGTTTTATATTCTTTCTCTTACAAATTTGTTTGGAAGAGAGTTTGTGTCGATTTTATTAATAATATTAAAAAACTTTTATAATAAAAGTTATAAAATATGTTTTCAAGAATATATTCTATAAGGGGTTTGGGTCCTGTAGCTTATTGGTTAAGCTTCCAAACCCCACAGACAAGGTCAACAGTTTAAGTCAGGCTGGTGGCAAATTTTCGAATTTGTTACTGTAACTATATAGAGCCAAATTAGATGCGAAGCTCTGTGGAAAGTCCAAGTGCAATATGAGATCAGAATAAAGAGTTTCTGAAAGGAGATCTGGTTGCAGAGTGTGAGCACTATGTGTGACAGTGGCATCACAAAAGGTCTAGGCTGTAGAAGATTGCGTATATAAGTCCTCAGTTGGGGTGACTAAGAGGCAACACCAACATCCTATCACCTCTATATTTGGCATTACCAACATCTCTGCATTCAACTTGTGGGGTACTTGCTTGGAAGGATGATCAACAGATTGTGCGAATAAGTTCTGATATGGTATGGCGTTAGATACTTGCTTGAAAGAGTGATTTAATACTACCAAAACTGAAGTAGTGAGTGAAGCGGAGATATGCAACTATGGGCTGTGACAAAGGATCATACCTTAACTAGAATTGGAAGCACCTCTAGCATCAGTAGAATGACTATAGAAGGCTATTCAGCATAAAGAATATAACCTACCCCTGTATATCTAAATGCACCAAATTGGAGCTCTGATTACACCTATATGGAAGTCTAGGACAAAAAGAGCTAGGATATATCAGTACGAATGCCACATCAACTAGAAATAGCTGGAAGTAATTTAGCTTGTCACTTAAGTAATTTTGTGATATTAGGCCAGTCTTTAACAAGATAGGTCATTAAAGCAAATTATGAAAGCCAATAGCTGGGAATGTGTAGCCTTGCAGTTGTTGTACAACTTCAGGGGAGTCCTCACAAATCATGGTCTCAGCAACATTATATAAGGGAGTACATAAGGGAGTAGAAGTTGTAAAATTGCATTATATAACTTGAAAATATCAAGACCTGAGGATGGCAAACCGTCGGTGGCAGCAGAGGCTTGGCTTGAGATATGAGGTCAGTTTACCTAGAGGAGTAAGTAGAAGGATCTGTGGCATTCATGCAATGTATTGTTGCATGAAGAGATGCAAGCCAACAATAGGCAGTACAAACACAAGATAAGTCCAAAGACCCAACATATGATATCAATGCTTCTCATGTGGGACTGGTGGCGGCAGCAGGCATCTGGCTTGAGATACATATACAAAAAGCTACTTATAAGAAAGGTTATCTACTAGTACTAGTATATACCAAATAACAGGCACACCAAATTAGAAGACTATAAAAAGACCAATTTCCTGAAAGAACCAATTTGGGAGTAATCAAGGTTTGATAGTAAGACATGAGAGAAATATAGTGGCTAACTAGAAATAGTCTGAATATCAAATTCAGGTATAACCCAATATGTGGCAAGAATATAGTATACTCTGGTAGGTTTAGATCATAGATAATTGTCCAAAGCTTGTATTCTTAGATAGATATGTAGCTATATAAGGCAAATACTCTAATCAAATATCTAATAAAGATACGAGATAATGACCTTACCTTAATACCGGAAAAAAAAAATATATATATATATTCTATAATAAATATATACTCTATATTATTAATAAATTATTATTTTATTTAAAAAATACTAAATACAATTAAATTTTCTAGGCAAATTTGTCTAGAATACAGTTTAAGGGATAATCATCTTTATATTAACTATTTCAAACAATACTAAAAACTGATCAATAAACCTAAAAGCTTTTTTTAAATAAAGCTTTTATACTAATTCATATATATAATCTATTAATCTACTATCTAGATGCTAATCTTTTTTTTTATAATTCAGCAGTACTGCTACTTTTTATTTGAGATTATACTACATTAAAAAATTTATATTTTATAATAATAGCTACCCTAATCTAGCCAAAAAGTGACTTATCCATGCTTTCACCAGATATAATCTGCTTCAGTAGACTTCAAGCCTCGCTTTGAGCCTATAACTTACTAGAGATTATTCTTTAATTATAGGCTGCTGCTATATACTATATCCAAATTAGCTTTCTTTTTAACAAAATGAAGCATAAATTCAAAAAAAAGGGCAAATCAAAAATAAAGAAATACTATGGTGTTGAAATTTGGTCTACCTAAAACAATAAAACCAAATAAAACAAAAAAAAGAAAACAAAGATAGCACTATTAAACCTGTGCAGGATAAAAATTATATAATACTACAAATAAACTAGACTAAACTCTATACTAATTATTTATGTCTATATTCAGGATGTAAAAATATTAAAAACTATTCAGTCTTGAAGTAGAGCTCCAAAGGTCAAAATTTCTAGTTGCTATTCTGCTAGGTTAGCAAATTCTGCAATATTTCATAGCTATTAAATTCTTGGGCAAAGTTAATGACCAAGTGATCTTTGTGTTGCCATTATAACCTTATGTTAATAACCAACTAGTCTTGATATAACTACTGTAACCTCTTGAGGAATATGTCCAATCTACCACTATTCATCCCAAAGTAAATATGTATACTTGTATATATCTTTTCTTTTTTAGTAGTGATTGTTATTGTTAATCTTTTGTAGAGAATATACTGTTTTTTTCACTTTTTGATGAAATTTTGAAAGAGTCAAGAATGAGATATAGAAGAGGGTTTCAGTTTGCAGATATCCTTAAACTTCAGTAAAAAGTATAATGAAAACTTAATTGTTGTTCTCCTATTAGACCAACTATTCTATAATTTTGTCAACAGAAGCTGTGCTTCTATTAAAATTTTCTGCACAAGTGCACTACATTCTTGTCAGTTATCTTGTATAAGAATGCTTTTAACTTGCATGCCAAATATACAGAGGAGTTTGAGATAAAGTGCAAAAGTCTTAATCACTGTAAAAACCATTATAATATAGTTGTTTTTTCTACTTTTCTCTAACAAGTTTCTGTTTTCATTAACTGTAAGTTTGGTATAAGTAATCATCAGAGAGTGTTGTAGATGTTAATTTTTTATTATTATTATATTCTGCTATATTTATATTCTTCATATCTTTTACTTTTTTGTTACTATACTACTTCTAAATTATAATTTTTATATTATAGATCTTTATGCTCTTTTAATTTAGTATACTTGTTATTAATTCTCTAAAGTATTTCAATATATAAAAAAAATCAAATTTTTTCAACTCTCTCCACTGATCCTTTGTACACAAAAATATGGAAACAAAACAACAACAAAAAATAACAAAAACACATAAACGGCTATAAGAAACAAGACTTGCAGCTTTAAGTAAAAAGTAAGAGACTAAAAATAATACTCAGTTTCTTAAGAGACTTGAGTAAATAAAGCAGAAGCAGCAAAGATATAGTAGAAAATTACTAATAATTTTGCTCTTTGCAAGTTGTTTGGGAAATTGGCCTTGACCTCATAATGCAGATTAGTTACTGTCATACAAAATACATAACACGTAATAAAGAATAAACAAAGAAAACATGTTAAAAAACACATGACGGATGAAAACAAAGGAGATATACAAACACAATAACAAATTAGTTATGTGAAGCAAAAAATAATAGAAAATGCTAGAACAAAACCTACAACAGCAGAACAAGCGAAGGAACGAATAGCAGCAATCCATATAGAATTAAGACAATATAGAGCAGGAAGAATTAAATATACAGAACTTGTATTCAAAAAGAAATAATACAGCATATCAAGAGGTAATACAGTTAGAAATCAATCTAATAGAACACATTCTACTAAACGAAGTAACCAGTACTATAAGAAATCTATATGCAGCAGAAAGAGAAAGGCTGTTTATACGTAATAAAGAAAGATTGGCCACCAAGTATACAAAAGCTAGAATAGAAACAGGATAGATGAAAGACTAGATAAGCAGATAAAGTATTGACAAAGACAGTATAATAAAATAATATTAGGACTATTATTATAGCGCTTTAAAGAATCAGTAGAATTAATAGAAATAAAACAATATAAAGAAAAAGAAAAAAGAAAATTAGAAAGGAAATAAAGAAGATGCAAGTTCGACAGAAAGCAAAGCTGCTAGAACAAAAACATAAAGAAGCTAAGAAAAAGAAAATATATTAAAGAAAAGAATCACAGGAAGAGATATTGAAGGCCTTATAGAGAAAGAAACTTTAAACAAACTAACTAAAGAATCAAGACCAAAAATTCTAGCATTAACCTTAATAAAAGAAGAAAACTCCATCAGGATATAAATCAAAAACCCACGAAGAAAAATACTAAGATGGATAGCAAAGTTTATATACCAAGTAAATTTAGAAAGCAGACAAGATAATATTAAAGATTGGAAAAAGAAGAAAAAAGAAATCTTAGAAGAATGGAGTAAACAAATTAGATTATTAACAAACATTAGTATAAATAAAGATAACACTATACAAGATGCAGTAACAGAAAGAATAGTAGAAGTCAAGAATTGAAAAAGAAAAAAGAAAGACACCAGGTTTAGAATAGCAAAAAGAAGTATAAGAAAAGTAGCCAGAAAGCAAGAGAAGTGCTTTAAACTGCAAAAGAAGCTATACAGAAGAAAAGCAAGCTTATAGAATAAAAAAAAAAAGCAAATACGCAGTTTCAAATAGTCAAGAATTGAAAGAGAAAAAAGAAAAACTTCATACTGAAAACAGTAAGGAGGTTTTTAGAAAGACCAAAAGATAAAGAGAAGTATACAAGATCTCGAAAGGCTCTTATTAAAAAAAATATAAGACTATGGAGTAGAAGAAGGAAAGAAAGCACAAAGTTTCAACGAAAAGGAAAAAGAAGATCTAGACAAATTAACCATGACCTAGAAGTAGATGAATCAAAAGTAATATCAAAGAAACTAGAAGAAGGAAAAAGCTGCAGACAAATACTTCTGAAAAAAATTTATATAAAGAATACAATCAAGAGCAAGAAAAATAAGATAAAGCTTAAGAACTAGAAGAAACATAAAAAGAAGGAAGAAAGTAGAAGATTGAAGTGCCAGAACAGACTATTAGTAGAAAGAAAAGAAATGAAGTATGAAAAGATGAATTAGGGTAACTATAGAAGATCACAGAAGAAATTAAATAGTAGCAAAATTTTTAGAATTTATAGAATAGAAAATACACAACATAATAATTTTATCTTAAGATTAGTAATTCAATATTTTGCATTGTTTGCAAGTACTGACCACGGCCAAAACGCAATTACGTTATGGAATATAAATATAATTAAATAGTACTGACAAGGCAGGTAGTTGCTAGCTGATGACCAAAAGAAAATAAATTCTTAATGAGTTAAGGATCTGGAGAGAGGCCAAGAACTACTGAGGCAGGTTGCATCTGAGCGAAAGCTGGAGGTGAGTCTCTAGTTTGGTTAGATTAGTGATAGCTATAGATAGAAATGTATAATTCTTAAATAGTTTAATCTCAAATAAACAGAGGCAAGATTGCTGAATTATAAAAAATATATATATATAAAATTAGTAAAAATAAGATAAATTTATCTAATAAATTTAACTTATTTTTACTGACTCTTCCCACTATTTAATTAGACTATATAACAAAGTTAATATTATATTATTAGATAAATTCTTTTACTTATCTACTTAAATACTACTAACTTATATTTCAAATTAGCCTCTGTTGCTACTATTTTTTTTAAATAGATATCTTAGATCTTTTTATTTTTATTATATAGTAACTGATGCTACTATACTTCTAATTTATACTTTCTATTATAGTAAAAAACAGGACTTCTTTCACCTATGTTTAGAACAATTCTAGTTATATTTAAAGAATTATATTGATTTTAATAATACTATACTATTATATAATACAAGCTTTTAGCTAAGTCACATTATAGTACAAAACAATTCTGATTGTATCTAAAAAGTTACTCTAACTCTAATAATATTATATTACATTGATTTTTACTTTTAATATATAGCTATTATTTTAGTTTAATATATATATTATTGTTAATATATCCTAAATTTTTTTCATCTATAAATTTCTATATAGATATAACTATTACTTGATTTGATACTTTTATATGAGTGTTATCAAAAGAAAATATACACATTTATATATAGTATATACTATATATAAATGTGCATGTTTTCTTTTGGTAACACTTATATATACAAAGAAGTTTAGCCTACTTTTATATTTAGTCTTTTATCATAACTTTAATCAGCTATGCTAAAAATGCTTCTACTCAAGTATCTCAACTATTTATCCTAGCTGGATTGTTTACAAAAGGCAAAAAAAAGAATATTTGATGAAATAGACTATATAGCTGCATTCTGCATTATGAAAAATTTAGATAAGAGTATATTAAAAATGCTGTCTATATTTAATCAAATACAAGAAGTACTGGTTGAAGCAAAACGCAAGCTCTCAGATAATGTAGTACAAAAATGTCAAAAAAAAACTAAAATAATCAAATTAAACTTAGGTTCAATTAATTATTTAACAAATATAAGTCAGAAAGAGGTTAAAAAAAAAGAAATTAAGATAAAGATTATAAAAGAAGCTGACAGTATTGAACCAACAGCAGAAAAGAGAAGACGATAAGATGAAGAGATAGTGGCTAAAGACAAGAAAGAAAATAGTTTAGAAACTATACAGCAACAATTACAAAAATTAGAGATAGCAACAGACTAACAAAATCAAGTTATTATTGAACAAGAGGAAATAATAATAATACTAGATAAAGAAAGTGAGAAAAGAAAGACAGGAAAGAAGCCCAAAAGAGATAAAGAAAACAAGAAGAATTACAATAAAGAATACAATATGGAAGATATAAGACCATCTAGCCAAGAAACAGTTGAAAAAGACCTGATGTTATCAGCAATTTCACTAAGTCAGAGTATTTGAGCACCAAGTAGACATCTATATAGCAATACAGGCAACTATAAAGCAAATCATACCAGCCTATAATGTGCTAGAAGAGAATAAAGAACAACATATTAAAATGGTAAAAGGGATGCTAGCAGGTAACAAACATATTAAAGAAGTAAAGAAGTTTTTAAAAACTATAACAAGTAAATAGAAGTTACTTTCGATTGTAAAGCAAGAAGAAAAGAAGCAATAAACAAAATAGAAAAGAAAAGCCAAGACTGGTTCAGAATGATTCTAGAAGAAAATAAACAATCCAAAAAGAAAGGAAACAATGACAATAAAGCAAAAAAAGAAAAAAAAAAAATTTGAAAAACAACAAGAAGAATAAAAGGCAAAATATGATTCAAAAAAAGAAGACCAAATGCAGATAATAAAGATGAAAACTCTAAATATATAATATTGTAAGACCTACCAAAGGATATAAATCAACAAGAAATACAGTACGCCTATAAGAAAATAGGTATAGTAGAAGAAATACAAATCAAGAGAAGCTTACAAAAGCATATGCAATATTAAAGATAAACAGAGAAAAAGAAGCAGAAATACCATGGACAATACTAATAGGTAATGAAAAACTGACAAAAATTACAGAAGGTATAGAAGATTTTGACGACCGAAACAGACAAAGCAAGATAACAGCAAGACTAAAAGGTTTATCAAAAAAGGCGTCAGATGTATTTCTGCTAAACAAACTAAGAAGCAAGACAGCAAAATCAGTATATATCCTATATAACAGAAATAGATAGCAAAGAGCGATTGTAATAATAATCTTTGAAAATGAAAAAAAACAGAGATAAAGCTACAACAAGGTTAGTAAGATACAACAACTAGGTACTAGAATGGAAAACTCAATACAATTCAGATAAAGATAATCAAGATAGATTAGAGAGATCACAATCAAGAGAAAAGAAAAAAAAATACTTAGTGCAAGAAAAAGAAGAGAAGAAAAGAACTTAGTAAGAAATTTAAGTATAAAGAAAGTGAAGCAGAGAAATTAGCAAGAGAAAAAACAGCAAAAATCAGGAAGAAGAATATTAAAGAAAATAGAGAAGTAAAGAGAAAAAAGAACAAAAATAAAGAAGAAACAAGTTAATATAGTCTAGAAATAGCATTAAAAGAAATACTAAGAAGACTAGATAGTCTAAAATGAAACTTTAAAACAAGAGAGAGAGTTGTTAGACACTCCTGAAAGGTGCCATTATTGAAAACAGAAAAAGGGCTAGAGTAGTAAAGAACTCAGTTCAAAAAAGAAAAAGGAGAAGTGAAATACAAAGAGAGCAAATGGTGCAAACAAACATAAAGAACTATAATATATTAACATTAGAGTTTTATAATATAAATAGTTTAAAAGCAAATAAGGGAAAGATAGAGAATATTTTAAACTATATGAAGAAAAAAAAATTGATATCTTAGGGTTGGCAAAAACAAACATCACAGAAGAAGAAGGAAGATTTGCTACTAAAAGAAATAGAGATTATGGTAGCTTCTGGGCATCAGCAAAAGAAAACAAGAAAAAAGACTCAGAGGTTAGATTTATCATAAAAAAAAACTTGGGAAAAACATGTTAAATATATAAATAAAAGCAATTCTTACTTCATCGAGTTAGGTTTAAGGTTTAAAAGACTGCATATAACAATAATAGCAGTATACGTAGCTCCAGAAAATACAGAAGTACAAGAAACTATAAGGAAGCATCTCAAGGAAAGAATACAAAGAAAGAAAGAAAAGCACTAATGTTTTATTATAATAGAGATTTCAATATAGACCTTAACAAATAAGTTACAAAAAGCGTTAAAAAAAGGAAAGATAAGAAAATGCAGATTACAAGCATATTAATGGAGAAGAACTTCACAAATATATTTAAAAAAACAGGCTCACCAACAAATAGATATATTTGAGAAAGCTGAGGTGTAAGAACAAGAATAGATATGATTTGGTTGGATAAAGAATAGAAAAAAGAGGTAGCCAAAAAGAAAATAGAAAAATGAGCTACATAACAATAAGCAATCACTGTTTAGTTTGGTGCAAAGTAATAACTAGTCTAAATTTGTGCAAAAGAAATATGGCAAAAAAAAGAAGAATAGACAAGACTAGAATCAATCTAGATTTGGAAAGAGCAACAAAAGAAGGCTGGGAAGAATATATAGCAAGATTAGAAAGAGAAATAATTAATAAAATAGAATTAAAGAAAGAAGAAGAGCAAAGAAATAGGAAGTTCAGAAAGAAGAATCCACAAGAAGTGAAGAAACTAGAAAAAGAAAAAGAAATTGAAGAAATATAAGATATAATAGAATTAAGCATATGCAAAGCTGCGAATTCAGCCTTACCAAAAAAAAAGAAGATTTCAAAAATTGAAAACAATTTAGCATTCTCAGCAAATCTAGTGAAATAAAGAAAAGATATACAAGATTTAGGAAAATAGTGCAGTAAATTGAAAAAAACAAAAGGTTGGGAAAAGACAGAAAGATTGTGGAAGAAGTATAGAAGCTAATAGATAAAATCCATATAAAGTAGAATTTGGAGAAGACAAAAGATAAAGAGGTAATGAGAAAGAGTCTAAAAGAAAGACAAGAAGAGATTAACTATAAAAAAATAGAATTGTAGTGGAGTATCCTATACAAAAACTGGAAAAGAAGAAGAAATAAGAAGAAATCAAAAAGTGCATTGAGACAAGATATGAAATGATCATTACTGACCAAAGAAGAATGATCAACAGCCTGCTTGAAAAATCACAAAAAAGCATTAAAATTGATAGAGTGCTCAATGAGATAAATAAAGAAGAAGAACTTCTCACAGAAGAAGCAGAGATTCTAGAAGAAGTCAAGTTTTATTTTACCAAACAATTCTAAGAAGGAATATAGACTTAAAAAAGATGAATAAAAAATAGAAAAATATATATAAGCCAATAGAAGAAGTCAAATCAGAGTGGTATCAAGAACTTGACCAAGAAGTTCTAGAAGAAGAATAAAAAGAAGCTTTAAGACAGACCAAGAATAAGTCAGCACTAAGACCAACAGATATAACATATCCTTTGATCAGACAGACAGGAAAAAAGACTAAAGAAATATTCAGAAACTTCACAAGCATGTGCATAGCAGAAGGATATATGCCAAAGAAATAGAAACTAGGCATGCTATATCTAATATCTAAAAGAGAGAACTAGTATTATAATCTAAACAACATAAAACTGATCTTGCTGCTAGAAACTTTCAGAAAAATAGTAGTCAGTGTGCTAAACAACAGATTAAGCTAAATTTTATAAGAAAAGGAAGTTCTAAAAGGAAGAAACTTTGCGGGACTTCTAGGTAAAAGAATATCAGCTTTGATTCACTTAATTAATAGCTTGCTCAAAGACGCAAAAGAACAAAAGAAAGAAATATGATTGCTCTTTCAAGATATGAAAAAGGCTTTTGATTTTGTCAACATCAAAATGCTAGGGATAGCACTAGAAAAGATAAAAATTCTACAGACCATGAAGAAGTTTATCCTTCAACTATATCACAAAGAAAAATAAGTGTAATTATAGCAGTAAGATTGACAGAAAAGTTTATAACGAAAGACAGCATTGACTAAGACGAAGTCATATCACCCTTAGTATAGAGAATCTTTTACAATCTGCTATTAGTAGCAATCCAAGAAAGAAGAAAATTAGGGCACAGAATAGTAGTAGAATGGCCAGAAGATATAACAAGAAACAGAATTTAACAACAAAGCCTTAAAGTTAAAATAATAGCTTATACAGATAATACCATATATATAGCAAGCTCAAAAAAAGACCTTGAGAAAATATTAGAAATCACCAAAAAGTTTTATAAAATAAATGATATAGAGATCAACCTAAAGAAATCAGAACTCCTAGTCATTACATCAAAGAAAAAGGTTAAAATGGTGAATAGAAGGGTTAACTTTGGGCCAAATAAAAAAGTAGTAGCAGTAAAAAAAGGAAATAACATTACAAGATTTCTAGAAATTTGGTTAGCAACAAAGAATAGACTTAGCCAAATAAAAAATATCATTAAAAAAGAAGTAAATATAATTACAAGATGCATCAGCAAAAAGAAGACATCTTTAACTCATATAGAATATTTAAACAATATGGTTCTGCTACCAAGAATAGAATTTAGAGCATAATTAAAAATTCTATTCAAGACAAGATGTGATCAATTGCAAAGCCTGATAATAAAAATTATAAAAAACAAAGCTAAAATGCCAATAACAATTTCAAATGCTATGATGAGCTACAAAAAGATCATAGGAGCACAGTCAATTTGGCAAAGACAGATTGCACATCACTTTATAGAAATGCTTATAAGGCTAAATAACAAGCAAAAAATAGAAGAAACCACATAGCTAAAACTTAAAAAAGCACAACTAAACCTAAGAAGTTGTAGATATATATTAGAACTAAAAGAAGAAGAATTAAACAGAGCAAAGCTACAGAACAATCTAAACTTACAGATCTTAAAAGAGGCTAAGAAGTTAGAAATCTCATACAAATCTAAAGAAATCGAAGAAATGCTAAGATTAGCAGAGAAAGGGACTGAAATCGTAATATACTAGAAGAAAAAGAAAAACAGAAGTTTATACAATACAGAAAGAACTACAATATCTTTGTGATAGAACTATTAATAGACTGAGACTATCAGAAAATGATAACCTGGAAGCAGTTAAAGAAGTATAGAGAAGCAAAAGCAAGAGCCAAAAAAGCAAAATGGTTTTAAAAGCTAAAAGAAAAGGTGATCAAAGATAATAAAACAAGAACAATTAAGAGAAAATATCGAAAAAGACAATCTAAACAGTCTAAGCATAAAAGCAACTCTAGAAGAAATAAAGACAAATAGAAGATGCAAAGAATAGATCCTTATAGAAGAAGATAAAAACAAGATAGGCTTTGGAAGAATAATT
>CAJVPZ010002250.1:0-12749 GCA_910592135.1 Racocetra fulgida | reverse complement strand
TAATTATATTAAAATTTAAAAAAAGTAGATCATAACAATATTTATGATAATTTTCCAGGCAAATTTGTCTGGAAAAGTCTACAGTTTAAGGGATAAATATTAATATCTATTATATAATAATTAAATTTATTATAATTATATAAATTAGGGGCAATGAATACGCAAATATGTAAAGCAATAAAAACTACACCTTATCAATTAGTATTTGGACAAAAAGCTTGTTCAGATTTATCAATAATTTCAATGCTTCATCAGCAAAGCATAATACATGAAGAAAATATACCGTTAGAAAATCAATTATAGAATTTTAATTATGAAGGTTTTATTTAAAATTTATAAATTTTAAAAATAATTAATGTATATAATTTAATTAATTTACTTAATTTATATATAATATAGATACACCATTATCAGATTTTATTCACAATGATATTACTCATAATGATATTACTCACAATGATATTACTCACAACGATATTACTCACAGTAATATTACTTACAATGATATTACTCACAGCGATATTACTTACGATAATATTACTCACGACGATACTACTCACGATGATATTACTCATGATGATATTACTTACGATGATATCACTTACGATAATATTACTTACAATGATATTACTCACAGCAATACTACTCACGATAATATTATTGACAATGATATTACTCACAATTATATTACTCACGATGATATTACTTGTAATAATATTACTTACAATGATATTACTCACAACAATATTACTCTTGACAATATAACTCACGATGATATTACTCACAACAATATTACTCATAATAATATTGAATCATCTGATTCTACTTATGAAATTATTGATCTATATAATTCTATTAATGAAAATATTGATACTGAATTGTTCAATTCTATTTCTGAAGATGAATTATCTAATTTAACTTCTGAAGGTATGTAATATAGTTTATATATACATCAATAATATTATACTAATTTAGTTATCTAATTTATAAAATTTTAGTATCGATATTTTCAAACCACAGTAATAACAATGAAATAATTATAATTAGTGATAATGAGGAGAATGATCCTGAATTTAATAATCACTAGGTAATAAAAGATAAAAAGGGTAAAGAAATTGAACAAAATAATGATATAAATTTACCCACTCTGGCAAGTATATTTTTATTTTATTAAAATTTACTGTAGATATATTTATATATTAATATACAACTTTTATTAGAATAATGATATGGATTTAGATGAAGTTCCATCGTCAGTTACATCATTTGAAACAAATACATTAGCTGAAAATTCATCTTGTGCAAGTTTTAGTCAACATGCACAATTAAGAGAGGCAGCAAATAGACACGTTACTCAAAATCGTCAAATTATTTACAATCTTATGGAAAAAAAATATAAAGCTAAAAAACGTTCATTAAATTTCAAACCAGGAGATCTTATAAAGATCTGAATTCCTGATATCGATAGGTTAAAAATGGACAGACGAGCACTGCCATGTAAGGTTATTCAAAAAAAGCCAAATCGTGACTCTTATCAAGTTGGTTGTAAATTTGGTATTTTGAATACCTGGTTTTCGGCTAATGAATTAGAACCATTGGAGACTGATGATTTTCCAGACCTTGATATAATTCCAATGGGCAAGTTTATTTCTTTACGAAATGCTGGTTCTCAACAAAACTTAACCAGACCGATAAAACCACTTCAAAATATTACAAATGAAGCATCTAATCAAGAACATGTACAAGATACAAGAGGTGATGGTTGCCAATGTACTAAAAAAAATTGTGAAACTAAGAGCTGTTCTTGTCAAAAAAACAATGCTCTTTGTACTTTTCATTGTAGTTGTGTGCGCAGAGGTTTATGCAAAAATCATTAAGTTTTCTTATGCTAAATATTCTTTATGTTCCATACTAGCTTAGCATTTATTATCAACAAAATTGTTTTATCGCTCGTTAAATAGATTTCAATAGCATATGTAAATAGGAAAAATTAGTGTAAATGCAATAATGTCGATGTTGTAGCATAAAAAAAAATAATAAATTTTTTTTATCATCAATCGGTAAATTTATACCGATTAAAATATGAAGTACATTATTTCATGATTTTGAAGCCAAGTACATCAATTTTTAATTGATGGAAATTCGAAAGTGAAGTCTAACATATGTACGTACATACGTACCTTATACCAGATGCCAGATATACTACGTATGTCAGATCTAGATATAGCGAGTATATAGAGTATATCAATCTTATATACAAGATAAGGCAGATATGTTAGAAAGAATTTGATAGTATCAAAAATATATATAAAGAGTTCGAAATGTATCTGAATAAAGATAAGTTCTTAATAGAAATGTCCATAATCTCCCAATAAGTAAAATCTGTATTTTTAACGATAGAAATTATTGACCAGACCCCGTGACTTCGTATTAAGAGGCTCGTGACGTAGTCAAGAACCCTAGTTACTCGGACAAAGTCTTTCCACGCCTCAATCGAAGCCTTACCATTATTAGGGTTTAGTTAGAGTAGTTAGTTTGTATTTGTATCGTATTTTTGTAGTACAGATTTTTTACACTTTTACAACGTACGTAAATTTATTTAATATCAGGTATATACGGTTTAAATTGATTATTAATCTATTTGCAAATTAAAACTCACATGAAACATATTATTTACGGTGCAGCAGTGACAATTTTAATAGATAACCAATATCGATATAATATGTTAAATATAATATTTTTTCGAAACACATTCGCTGAAAAATAGTCAAAAAAATTTAGAAGAGTTATTAGTTCAGACATTAGATGTTAACAGATCTTCAATTTCAAAAATATGAGATTTCCGCCACTCATAAGAAAACCACGAACTTGAATAATATAAAATATCTTAAGGCTTTAATGGAAGGAAGAAAGCCTGACTGGTATTTTTATGAATTACAATCAGAGATGGAACTTTGGTTAGGATGTAAAAATAGAAGTCGCTTAAAGCCTTGTAGTATTTTATATTTTCATGTGTTTTATTTTCAAATCGATTAGCGTTAGTAATCAATTTAAAATGTACTGTACGTACATACGTTACATACATATCTATCTACGTAAATAATAAACGTTATGTCGAAATCAATTACTTATCGAATCGGCCAAATCATTCGGTCAATTTTTTACCAGATGCTCCAAAATTTATGAGAACAGCTGTAATTCAGAACTATAGTTAGATCTGGATCCGAATTTATTAGATCCGAATCCGATCTGGATCCGATTCGAATTCTATCAAAAGAAAATAATTGCATAACGTCATTATTATCCATTATGTCGATCCTATTATTATTGATATACTTTGCAATGGAACAAAAATTTTCGGTAACGTGACCAAAAATGTGGTATAAATCAATCACATTTCAAGATCAGGTGTAACGTAACATTAACGTAACCCGATCAGGAAAATTCAAAACAAACGTTCGTTCCAAATATAAACCCTAGACAGACATTAATAACTTTTAAAACTTTTATCACTTTTCACGTGACCAAAAGTTTTTCAATGGGACCGCGAAATCAGGTGTGACCAATCATAACTCGACACTAACATTGAGAACAAAATAACTTACAATTTTTTTTCGCTTAGAAATTATTGGACACATATAAAATAAGTGAATATTACGTATTCTAACGGATCCAATTTGGGTATCGAATCGGATCCCTATGTAGATCCGTATTCATCGGATCTTATAGATCCGGATTCGATCCGATAGGTCGGATTCAATTTGGATATCGGATATCAGATCGAATCTGAGGAACACTATTTTTGATTCTGAATCTGGCCAAATGATCTGCAAATTTGACCAGAATTATAAGTAATCAGTTCCGCTATTTAGATCGCAATCAAAATTAGTCCTAATGATTTACAAAGTGATAAATAATTTCGATCACCAATTCTTCAATAATTAATATTCGCATTTCGCACACCCAATTTTATTCACGTATTATAAAAAAATCTAATATTTAATTTTCAAGTAATACCACACACATATAACGCATATCTGCTACAAATGAGATTAATAATTGTTGGTCACAATTTAACTAATAACACAGTTATAATAATTTTTTGCATAATTTGTTTAGTCTTTTTCTAACTAGGTACACAAAATTTCACTCACCTCTTATCAAATAAAAGAAATTAATTAGAAAGTAAATGCTTAAATACTTCTACTTAGAGGTTTCAAGATAAACAAAATAAAGTATTTTTTTAAATAACTTTATGTAACTACATTACAAAATAAAGACACATGTATATGATTAAATAATGATTTCAATATAATTTAATCTACATAGTGGCTTGGTTTTATTAGTTTGTATCAGAAATTATTACGTTTTTATTAAAATAGTTTTTCCCTAATGACTAAAAAAAAAGAATTTAGAAAAGTTCAAATTTTTTTGCTATGAATGTTTTTATAGTATTATTAATCCATCTGTCTAGTAAAAATTCTGGTAAAAAAATCAAGAAAAAATGTTAACCAAATTTACAAATCTAGATAGATTGTTAATCATATAATGAATACAAGGTCTTTTTATTAACACCATATTTTTTGCTGCTATCTAAAAGACAAAGTATAGAATACTACTAGCGGCTGATATATATTGTTTTGGTATTATCATGGCGAGATGACTACTGGAATACGTCCATTTTATAGATGTCTATTTGATATCGAACTTACATTAGAAATTTGAAATAGAAAAAGACCTGCCTTTGCTTTAAAAACACTTAGCTGCTATATTGAATTGGCAAAATTATGCATAGATTCAGACTCACAACAACAACCTACTGCTGAAACAATTTATAATAAGCTTTTCTAAATGGTGAATCGACCTGATGAATTTAATGAATTTGATGAATTTGACGAATTTGGTGAATCTATAAACTTGATGAATTTAATGAATTTGATGAATCTGACCAACTTAATGAAGTTGAGCCTGAAAAGTTTAATGAAAATTACAAATAATAGTGAATTTATGGCAGCTGATATGAGAATCCCATATCTTTCAGTGATTTTGAAAGAACATTCTGATATCATATTTCGATATGCGAGTAAATTTATAACTACACATAAAATTACTCAACAATATAAAGAAAGAAATAACCAGCTTGAAATATATTATAAAATTTTTAAAAATCAAAAAGTCTTTAATTATTGTTAACAAAAATGTTTATACTAAAATTTTTAGTATTAGATATAGTATCAAACTATAACTAATCAATTCTAATTAAATAGTTAGTAAAAGAATTAAACAAAAAGTTTAAGAATTTCTCAACTTATCAGAGCTAGGCAATCTAAAGAATTTTTTTACACCATATTTTCTTACTTTTCTTTTTCGACTATTCACATTTCTAACCTGACCACCCATGGACTAATCTTAATAACATTCTTTTCAATAAAATATCTAAATTTTTCTAATTCTTCAATTCTAGTTGTAATTGATTGTGAATTTTTGTTCTATATTTGAGAATTTCGATTGCTATTTGAATTATTTTCATCACCTATTATTATGCTTTCTAGATCATTATTAATTTTAGCTTTAGTTTTCTCTTTATATATTCTGATTCCACAACATCCAGAATGTACAACATTCCAAAGTCTTATTGAATCAACACCTAAAGATTTTTGAACGAGTTATAATATATAATAATTTAGCTTCTTAATTAAATTTAAACAAGAAAAATAAATAACTAGAAATAATCATAATACCGAATAAAAATATATAAAAAAACATAAGAGAACTATAAAAAGCTGCAACAGTTCTGAATACGCTTATAACCTATTTACCATAAATTATACATATATATAGAATTATTTCAATATGTATTGATAACTATAAATTATTAGAAACTTCAATTATTACTTACACTATTGTGCCTATTATTATTATTATTATATTTATATAGTTAAGCTTGCATTAACAAATTATTTAGACAAAAGTCAGTTTTAATAGTAATACCTTTGCTCTTCTTCTTCTTTTATAATAAAACTTCTTGGACCAATACATAGTGATATATTATTTGTATTTGAAGGGCTCTTTGGAACAGCTTCTATTGTTTTTAAATATAAATGATATTAATATTGTATTTTAAAATATTTAGACGTAAGCATGATTAAAGTAAAAAATTTCTTACGTATAGTAGATTCAATATATGGTCTTGGAGGTTGTGATATTGCGATGCCAAAGTAATTTAGCATAGTTTCATCAAGAAATGTTCTAAAGTTTCTGTTATAACCAAACTTATATATCTAGCAATTTTTAACAAATATATATATATATATTGTTAAATTATTATTTAAGCACTTTAATAAATATGATATATACATACGTAGCCACTTGATAAAGTATATTTATTTATGTAGTAAAGTGATTGTTCAAATGGAGATATTTGTTGAGATGCAGAATCAAAATGTTTATTTTGTATATTGTAGTCATTTTCTATATGAATTGAAATAGCGTATATTTAATATATCAAATAATCAGAATAATAAAATTGTGAAAATATAATTTTTAAAATAATTATACCTGAATCATATGCTACCATCCTAAATGATGATATTTGAGTAGAATCATTGATTATTTTAGGGAAATTAGAGTCCACGATGTTAATGTTGAGAAAAACAAAGTATGGACCAATTTCATCCTCATATTTATGCAAAAATATTTTTGTTCCCGGAAAAAAATATCTGGCAAAAGGATAATTCTCATCATCAATCAGTTCTAGTGGTTTAACATAATTATCGCATTTATCTGCTTTCACTTTTAAGCATTTTAAATCAAACATCAATAAAATTAATATGCGTATTAATCACGTATTGACACATATAAACACATATAAATTACATAATAAAATACCCACTTCCATCATAGCTATAATATAGAGAACAACTAATAGTAAAATTGAATTTAAAGCCAAGGTATATAACTGTATTTTGACATTTAAAAACATACCAAATCAGTATCATCCAAAGCATGAAAAATGAGTCACTTTCACAGCATCTAGTAATTTGGTTAAAAGTACTAATTTATCACGTGTTCAGAATTTTTTTTACTTCAATCTTGAAGTGAAGTTTATAGATGCAGTAGCAGTGGCATACCAGAACGAAATCATTTTCAACTTAAAAAAAATGCTAGTACTATTGTACCTGGAGCAGGTAAATTATCTACGGGCATAAATGTAGTACTAATAATAGATTCTTCCTTAACCATTTTTAAAAATAATAATATAATGGAACCTAATAGTATGATAAATGATGAGATGATTACAAAATGTCGAATTTTTAAGATTGAAGGTGGTTCAGATTTTTGTGTTACTATAAAATCTCTCCACATTTTTTATAAGGCTAAATTTTTACTTAATTTTCTCTCAACATTCCAACATCTGACTTAGAGGATATTTAAATTCTCCTAAATGTATTCACGGTTGCTGATAATCTGTGACTTATAAATAAACATTGGTTTCTTTATTATGTATGCTTTATTATATACATACGTACGTAAGCTGATAGTGTAATAACAATAGGGATTTAGCACATAAATTGCCAATGCACATATGAGATATTAACTTTAAGTAAACAATTAATATAGGTTTATCAAACACACAAATTATATAAATCTTAACCACTCTAAGTATTTTCTTTTAAAAAGTTTAAATTAAGGTCGTCCTTTTTCTTTTTAAGGTAAGCACTGAATATAGGTACGTAAATAATTTTTTTAATCAAATTCCTTTTTTGTAAACACGGTGTATGAAATTTTTTGCACGTCTAATCTGATTTGTTAGAATTAGACTAATAAGTATACATTATTTGGCAAAAATTTTTGGGCAACGGTAATTTGGTTCAACCGGGCAAATGAACACGTGCCACTAAGAATAATGGTGTTATTTGACAATTTATGATCATGATTAGTAGGGAGTCGTCGGCTGAGTTTTAATTCTAGTAAATGTGAATATTTCGTAATACATGAAAAAGTAACAGAAATACATGATAATATACATAATTTAATAAATAGGTTTTTTTTTTCTTTTCAGTATCATCCGCAACAGTAATTAACTGAATTTTAAAATTCACTATCGCTATATATTTATTAATGTTTTATTGTAATTATAATATGCTTTGCAAAAGTTCATATATAATCCCCAGCAAATCTGTATATTACAGAGAACTCTTACTGTATATACTAGTTTAACAGCAATATAATGTGCCCTTAGTAAAAATGGCAAAAAACTTTATAGATAGCATAGATTGGAGAATAAATACAACTGTTAGGTCACATACATTAACTGAACAAATTTTGTAATTGTTTAGTTAATTTTCATAATGGTACATTAATTAGTGTATTGCTTATTTAAAAAAAAAAATGCAGTTTAATAATTTGGTCGTTAAAATTAAAATTACTAATGACTTTGGTAATGCGGTGCACATAGTTATAGTAATCTGCACCTGAAAGTTTAGAACGGTTATACAAGAAACATAAAAACATAATACAAATTTAATATTACAGAATTAATTCAATATGTATTACAAATTTTGATTATTATTTTATGTTTTTGTGTAATTGTTCTAAACTTTCGAAGGAAACTGTACGTATTCAGAATTTTAAAACGATCCCTTGTAGATCAATTTAGGTATTTAATAAAGTAGTACTGTACGGCAGTACGTACAAATTCGGACAGACATATGAAAATTATATCAAATTTGATCGTATGTACGGTTAATATAGACTTTCAAGTTTCAATTTTAATAAATAACCCTTTTTAATTGTTAGTGTTAAGGTGAGCGCAGTATTGTCCTTTCTTCATGTTAGGATTTATTAGGGACAAGTAATTTGGGTTTTACGAATTTTTTTTTACAAACCGTACGTACAATCACAAATTATACACATCCATCCTAATTTATGTTTCCGTACTGTACTACTTTACTATATACCTGATTAATTTCGGATTCTTTGTGAACACTTTGACAATGTTTCATTGGACACATTTGATATATTACACTAAAAAGAAATACTAATGTTTTATTACATCAATTTAATTTAATTCTTAAATAAAAAAATTTAAATACCTAAACTGCATTTAATTATGTATTGTTTTATGAGGGTGTAAATTTGCTTAGACATTTTTAAACTTGGATACAGGGAACAGGACATCAAAAATGCATAATACTGCCTCCAGAAATATTAAAGAACTTGTTTCTAAATTTATTTGATACTATATGAATCCCGCTAAGGAAAATCTATACTTCGAGTTTTCAAATTTATTATTTGTGTTGCAAAGTGAAAACCAATAAATATAAATATATGCATATTATTATAAAATAATCCTTATTCTTGGTTTTCACTTGTCAACGCTTGTTTTATTATTTATCGGCTTAACCCCTGAAGTTAATAAGAATGTCGCCAAGAGAAAACTTAGATAGTGATTATTACTTTGCCATTTCTGCATTTTGCCGATCAGGGCTGATCCAGTAAACTTGAAATATATTAGGTCTAGGGTTTTGCGTTTTACTATAATGTTAATGTTAAGTTCTATGTGTGATTTTCCACTAATAATAATATATAAAATAAAAAACATTGTTAAGGCTAGATTAAAAATATCGGTAAAAGCACCAATCACACATCCAATAAAAAATCATTATTCGACAAACTCTTATTTATGATCATGAATTTTTTTTGTCTGTTATTTTTTTCATTTTTTTACTAAATATTCACGTTTAATCGTATTAAAATTCAGCCAACAACTCTCTACAAATCATGATCATAAAGAGTCAGATATCTCAAATTTTTGAATAATGGTAATTTGTTCAGCCGGGCAAATTATTGCTGACACGTGCGTTATTCAAAAATTTTTGCAGAATAATTTATACTTAGGTTCACCATCACAATGTGTTCAATAATTATCCGATATGTTAATAATTATCCGAAGGACATGGCAGACGGAGAAATAGTATACTTGATGTCTGTGTGTTAGTAAATTCTAAATTTTGATTAGATAGATCAAGTATAATATAAAAAAAAAACTTGAATTATATCAAGGGTATATTACCTAGAGAAGTGTGTAATAACGGACGTATTTCTTGTTAAATATAAATTATAGCAAAACCTATGCTCCTAGCTTCTACTAAATTTTTAATCCTGGTCTTAATATAGGAGGGTCTATTATGGGGAAGTATTTATACGATAGTTACAGATATTTTTTAATATTTATTATGACAAGGTTTTAAATATAATTTAGAATATTAAAAAAATTACAAAATTTCAAAAAATCTATTATAGTAGAAACTACTAAAGATATCAGAAAATATTGATTTTGGATTTTAACTTTATAACTTAATAATAAATAAAAATTTAAAATACTGCATTACAAGCAAAAGTTATATAAAACATTCTTTAAATGCTTTTTTTAAAAAAATTTAAGTTAGGTAAGTATTAGAGTAAATTTTTTTCCACGTTAAAGTTAGGATTATTTTGTTTATATATTGCATCTATTACAATAAATATTATTGTTAGACAAATGATGAATTCTTATTACGTAGCATATATTAATTAACTAAAAACAAATTTATATATAAAACTAGAACTTGATCATGTGGCAGCTTCACCACCGAAGTTTAGTCTCTGTGAGTATTACTAGCTCTCAAACCTAGGTGATGTTCTAGGGCTCAGGCTCAACTTTTTTTAGTCTTAAAGTTTTGTAAATTCAAGTGAACCTAACTTGGGTTCACTTAGATCTGGGTTGAGTTCACTTGCACCCAAGTTGAGTTTAAGTGAACCTATCTTAGATTCACTTTGACCTGAGTTGGGTTTATTTAGACTCGTGTTAGGTTTAAGTGAACCTGATTTGAACCTAGTTAGGTTCTAATAAACCTGATTTGGGTTCATTTTGACTTATATTGATTATGTAGATTCAAATAAACCTGACTTGGGTTCAAATAAACCTGGATTGGGTTCACTTAAACCTGATTTGAGTTCAAATGAACCTGGATTGGGTTCACTTGAACCTGACTTGGGCTCAAATGAACCTGGATTGTGTTTACTTTAACCTGGATTAGGTTCAATTAAACCCGACTTGAGTTCAAATGAACTCAGTTGGGTTCACTTAAACCCGACTTAAGTTTAAGGATGGCTTCAAAAGTGGGTACTTTTGGTACTTAATGAAATCAAAAGTCTACTGAAAATACTTTTGAACAGGATCTGGTTTACCAAAATGTTCAAAACTCAGAAGTCCTACAGAAACTCTAAAGTTCTACTGAAACTCAAATGTCTTATAGAAACTCGAAAGTCCTACCAAAACTTGAAAGTCTTACCAAAACTCGAAACTCTTACTAAAACTTAAAACTTTTACTAAAACTTTTACCAAAACTCGAAAGTCTTACCAAAACTTGAAACTTATACTGTAACTTAAAATCTTACTGAAACTTAAAAGTCTTACTGAAACTCAAAAGTTTTATCAAAACTCGAAAGTCTTACTGAAAGTTAAACACTATTTTGGCTCTAGTAAAGTCTCTTTTTAAACATATCACATTGACAAAGACTAATCAGATTTTAAGATATATATAATAATTTTAAAAAAATCACATGACCACTCCACTTGAAATCGACCAATAGGATCATGGGTAAGAATTTATAGAATTTATTTGCCGATTTTAGGTGGTGTAGTCATGTAGTTTTTATAATAAAAATTGGTATCAAGATCTAATTAGCTTTTACTGAAGACTGCATCATATAATATGGTTAAAAAATGAGTGTTAAAGTTGGTAAGAGTTTTGACTTTTGGTAAAAGTTTCAAGTTTCAGTAAGACTTTTGAGTTTTGATAAGACTTTTAAGTTTCAGTAAGACTTGCAAGTTTTAGTAAGACTTTTAAGTTTTGGGAAGACTTTCGAGTTTTTGTAAAACTTTGAGTTTCAGTAAAACTTTCAAGTTTGATAAGACTTTTGAGTTTCAGTAAAACCTTTAAGTTTCAGTAGAACTTTTGAGGTTCAGTTAGACCTTCAGGTTTCAGTAGAACTTTTGAGTTTCAGTAAGGCTTTTAAGGTTCAGTAGAATTTTTGAGTTTAGTAAGCTTTCAAGTTTCAGTAGAACTTTTGAGGTTCAGTAATTTAGTAGAACTTTTGAGTTTCAGTAAGGTTTTTAAGGTTCAGTAGGATTTTTGAGTTTCAGTAGAACTTTTGAGTTTCAGTAAGGCTTTTAAGGTTCAGTAGGATTTTTGAGTTTCAGTAAGAAATTCAAGTTTCAGTAGAAATTTTGAGTTTCAGTAAGAGCTTCAAGTTTCAGTAGAACATTTGAGTTTCAGTAAGACTTTCAAGGTTCAGTAGGTTTTTTGAGTTTCAGTAAGCGTTCAAGTTTATATAGGAAGTGCAATATGACTTTTGATTTCAACATGATTTTGGCACATCAAAATACTTTCAAAATCATTCTTACTTGTGTTAAAAAGAATCTAGATTAGGTTAATTTAAACCTGATTTGTGTTCAAATTAACTGTTCATTTAGATCTTTTTTATATTAAGTTATTTTTGAAAATAACTATAATTAATCTGAGGGGAAATTATCATCTTGTGTAACATGTAGATCAATATTAATGAAATAAATGGAATTTTCTTCATTTAGTTTAGTGTAGGGTTTAGGGGTAGAGGGTAGGGTTAGGGTGTAATATCGGAATATCCGATATGTTTAATGATTAATTAAAATTAATTAAAATTTGCTAAAATTAGTAAAACGA
>CAJVPZ010002249.1:0-12755 GCA_910592135.1 Racocetra fulgida | reverse complement strand
TAATATAATCCTTATTTTCAAATATTATCAAAAAAAATTTTATTTAAATATATTAAAATTTAAAAAAAGTAGATCATGACAATATTTATGATAATTTTCTAGGCAAATTTGCCTGGAAAAGCCTACAGTTTAAGGGATAATAATTTATAATCTTTATTTCACAAATTTGACTGTTTTTTAGTTTGATATGATTAACTAAAATAAAACATCTATTTTGAGTTTTGATTATTATTTCAAATGAAATAGAAATTTCAGTTTCCAAACCAAACTATGTGATAATGTTATGATTTAAAAAAAAAAGTTTAGATCCAACTCTAATATTTACTATAAATCAATTTGATTCATTTCAGTTGTAAGTTTAGACAAAATGTCTAATAAATAATCAATTTTCTTAGAATTATCTTCCTTTTCTTCTGTATTATTGTCAGAAGTATCATTACTATCAACAAGATCCTCTAAGGTAAATGTATCTATTTCTTTTTCTATTTTTTTTAAAATGAGTTAATGTTTTTAATAATTCCTTTTTTATAGAACTTCTTACAATAGATACGCCTTCTACTATAGCAAATCAGATGGTATGCATGGCCACAAATTAATACAACACATTGTCATTGATGAAAGAAAGTTTACAAGAAACACATAACCCAGGTAATGGTGAATAAGCTGTGCTATACACTGTTAGTAAGCATCGTAAATCTACTTCTTTTTCTAAAGTTGCAAGATAATAATTTTCTGATTAGTTTTTTTTTTGTGATTTTTTTGGTAGGTTGTTTAGTGACCTCTTTGGTGATTTGTTTGGTGACCTTTTTGGTAATTTGTTTGGCAGCCTTTTTGTAGTTTGTTTGGTGGCCTTTTTGGTGATTTGTTTAACAAGCTTATTGGTAATTTGTTTGGTGGGCTCATTGGTAGTCTTTTTAGTAGTCTTCTTGATATTTTTTTGTTATTTTTTTATTAATTATTTCATTAGTTTCTTTGTTGATTTCTTCATTTATTTCTTTATCAACTTTTGGCTTACTTTGTCCACAATTATAGAATATACTTGAAAATATTATATTAAAAAAAGACTTATTTTGTTGTATAAAAATTTGAGTGCTTTAAAATTATATGAATATTATTGCACTTTACAATAAGCATTTTTAAATACAGGATTATAAATTAATAAAATGAATTTATTTTTTAAATCAAAAGATTAAATTAGTATTACTAGTAACATAGGCTTGTTTTATAATGCTATTAGCTGTTGCATTTGAAGAAGTATTTGCTCAAATTTAACTATATGTATTTTCTATATAATAATTATTAAATATTGGTAAATGCAACTTTAATGTATTATAAAAAGGATGATTAGTATCTTTCCAATAAAATAAGTCAAATAAAAATATAAAGAGTGCTTTATTATAGTTCTTTTGTTTCCAATGTAAAGCAAATGTTTAGATTCAAAAGACTGTCTCTACATATTCATTGAATAAGCCTGAATGAAATAAAGTTGCATAAATGTCAAGTGTTGCTGAGATTAAATTGTCAAGTAAATCAATTATAGTCTGGTATTCAATATCTTTACAAGTTCATCTAAATTTTTCTATAATTTTTTTTTTAATTTTAATCTATCTATTTTATGAAGATCTAACAGAAGATTTATTTACTATAAACAAGGGTTTTTTGTTAATTTTTGATGATCTCTAAATACAAAATAAAATAAATTTTTTTAAAAAAAATAAGGAGAGGGACGGAAATTAGCTGATTTTTTAGGGGAGGTAGGAGTTTGTGATTCAATCAGGTTCTATATTTTGTAGTTAAATTTAATTGGCTAATATTTGAATTAGGTGGGGATGGAAAGTATAGCCTCTTAGTAACTTGAAATCATCTGATTTCTGTCCTTTACTTAATGTATTAATAAAACCTGTTTGCAACTATTCAATAATAAATAAAGTGAATCCAATATAGGCAAAAATGGCCCAATTTTACAAGAAAGCATTTCTGTATATAATGCCTTCCTAATATATATCTGATCGAGTCAGTCAGTGATACTGGTACAACTTGATGACTTAAATTTTTATTTATTGATAAAATAAGCTTCAATGCATTAAAATAATCTTAAACAGAATACAAATTTTACTTTCTAAATTTGACTAATTGAAGCCCATTTATAGATTGTTTTTTTCTTTCTATAATATTATCATTATAAATATGTACAGTTAATGCCTCTACTCGATCAAATTCATTAATATTTAAATATTTTTTTAAAAACTAATAAGACTGATGATCTAAATATGAGACATCAAATGTTCCAGTATATTTATAAAGCAAATACCAATATACTCTCCATACTTCAACATTTAATGAATTGTAAATTGATACTTGATTAAAAATAAGCAACACTGAAGGAAATTATATAACAGGTTTTGATACACATGCAGCAAAATGCTTTGTACTTAATGTTGAGACAGTATCTGGTCTGCAAATTTCATAAATCGCATAATAGTCATTTACATTATATATATGAAACATATTTTTTTAATAAAAATATAAGATGCAAAATAAAACAAAATTTAATATATATATATATAAAATAGATTATAACTATTTTTCACCCGTAATGATATTACCTGGTATTATAAAATTTTTATTAAAAATTAAATAACCTTAAGATTAGGAGTTAAAGTTAGTTTTAGATTAGAGTAAGAAGCATTGTTTATATGTAAAATTTGATATTAAAACTTTTGCTTAGAAGTCAAAGCATAGTTTTTATAATAAAATTTTGAGTTATTTGTTTTTTTTTTTATTTATTTACTTTGTTTTAGTTATACAAAATCCACAGATCTGATTAGTTTTACATATAACTAGGTGATATCACTCCAGAGGCAAGTTAACAATAGTTTATAAAATATATATATTAATTTTATTTAATATTTATTTACATTTTCTATAAAATAATTTTTAACTTTTATAATAGATTCTTATTTTTCTTTTTTTTTAAAATTATTCACTGTTTTAGTATATGCAGAGTAACCAAGACTTGCTATTGTATCATTAGTCTTCCACATTGCATCTGACAGCATTAAATATAGGCCAACTTTCAGCTTATATTGATTAACAAATTTGTTTCGCAAACCTGCTATTAAGTAGTACAACCTAATGGTGATTTTTTAGCTTTATTCATATTGTATATAGAATGTTCTTTGGAAACGATCAAATTCATTATTAAATCAAAAAAACTCTTAAGTTAAGGTTTCGCTTTAATCAAAATTTTAAATTTTAATAGATTTAATTTCAAACTTGCATGCTCTTGGTATTGCTGACAATATAGAACCTTTGTTAACACTTGTAGCTTCAAAGTAAATATAGAGCCTTATTTAAATTAAATTAAGATTAATTATATGTTTAAAAAAAATAAAGTAAAATAAATAATAATATGTATATCAACTCTCCCTAATGATCACTTGTACTAAACTTATAGCTAACGAAAACAGAAACTTGTTAGAGAAAGTAGAAGAGACAACTACAAATAATGGTTTTTACAGAGGTCAAGGATTTCTATATTTCCTCTGAACTTCTCTGTATATTCAGTATGCAAGTTAAAAGCGTTCTTATACAAGATAACTGGCAAGAAGGTGGTACTCTTATACAGAAAATTTTAATAGAAGCTCTGTTTTTGCTGACGAAGTTAAAGATAGTTGTTAAAGGAGAACAACAAGCGAGTTTTCAACACATTTCTTACTGAAGTTTAAAACTACTTGCAAACCAAAACCCTCTTCCATACTCCACTTTCTTGGCCTTTACGAAATTTCTTCAAAAAGTAGAAAAAATGACATATCCTTATCAAAGGATCAATAATAACAATCGCTGTCGAAAAAGAAAATACACGTATATGTATACATATATACTTTGGGTTATAATATAAGATACTTTTTTCTCAAGAAGTTGTGGTGGTTATACCAAGAGTTTCTGATTCACCAACATAGGTTGACAGACAACAGCTCATTAACTTTGCCTAGGAAGATATAAATTAAAACATGCAGAAAGTTTGCTAATGGGCTTGAGATAGTATACAGAAGTTTCGATACTTGGAGCTTTACTTCAAGACCGGATGGTTTTTAATATTTTTATATTCTAAATATAGATATAAATAACTAGCATAGAGTTTAGTCTAGTTTATTTGTAGTACTATATAATTTTTACAATTCAGCATGGGTTTAATAGTGCTATTTTTTTTTTTTTTTTTTTTTTCGTTATTTGTTTTATTTGGTTTTATTGGTTTAGATGGACCAGAACTCGACACCGTAATATTTTCCACATTTTTGTTATGCCTTTGTATTTGTGTTTGTATTTTATTTTATAAAAAGGAAAGCTAACTTTGTAACAAAAAAAAGTTTTCATTTCATTTACTTTAGAGTTAAAATGAGGCCTGAAATTTTAACAAGATCTTAATTATATACAAAATTTAGCAAGAAATTTTTTTTGTAGAACATTGAAGGTAGTTTCATAGGCGAATTCTCAAAATATTAACATTTATAAAAAAATCTTTATTATTGTTATATAAAGTAATTTGTATGTTATACCTGATCCTGCAAATTTATTAGCTAATTACACACTGATGATGATCACCACCAGTTATAGTTAGCAAAATTCTAAATTTTTATTTTTTATTTTTTATTTTTTTTTATTTTGAATTTGCTATATACATGATGAGATTAGTTACAGATTTGTATCAAGATGATATTAATTTTGAACTAACTATTATATCTTGTATAACCATCTAGGTGTAGCAAATTACCTCTTAATTTTCTATTTGTAAACTAATTTAAGACTAGCTACCATTAGTTATAGAAGGGGAAAGAGGAAGCCCAAAAAATTTATTTTTTTAACTTTTATTAATTTATTATTTTCCTATTAGACTAGTTAGTTGAATTGGTCTGGTGTTAGTTTTTCTAACACTGTTATATTAACTTTTGTTGTTTTATAAAGCTTTTCTAGTTCATGTTTGGAGTATAGAAGATAAGTTCTGGTCACTTGTTTCTGTATTTTTTTCACTTTTTGTTCTCCAAGTTTTGTTTTTAATTTTCTTTTAATCTGATCACTGATTCAGTCATTTTCTTTCTTCAGTTTTTTCAAATAGAATACCACTTTTAAATGATCTATTTGTGCTCGGTATCCCTTCTGTTTTCCTATATGATGAATTTGATTTATAATTCTGGTCGCAGTTAAAATATTGTTTTCATTTCCAAATAGTGAGCTTCTTTCTTTGCTTGTTTCACATTTGATTTTCAGTTCTTTAATAATTTGGTCAACAATTAATATCTTTTTATTTTTTCTTTTCTCTTTATTATTTTGATCATAGTCTAATGGTTGTTCTTGGTTAGTATCCAAAAGGTCTTCAGATAAAACTTCATCCTAGGCTTGGTCATTAATAAATTCTTCAAAGAGTAACTCATTGTTAACAAAACTTGTAAGAATTTGGTTAACAAATTTTTTAATTGAAGTCTTTACTATTTTAGTTTTATTAATCTTTAAAGTTAATTGATCTTGAATTAATTGTAACAATTTTTCTTGAGTTGGGTTATTTTTCTATTCAGTTAAAAATTGTCCAAGTTCTTGTAATGCTTCTAGTGAAAAGTCATTGTTTAATAATGTTTCTATTTTAATAAATAAAATAAAGTAAAGTGAAATAAAATAAAATATAATAAGATAATAAAATAAAATAAAATAAAATAAAATAATAGGTGTTATAAATAGAATAATAAAATTTAAATTTTGTAGTTATTTTTAGAAATTTAAATTTTAAGGAATTTAAAAATAATGGGGCATGAATGAGAACAAAGGATATATTTATAAAGATTAAAGTATTACAAAGAACACTGTGATATACTAATGATTTTCTTGTGTAATTTTATTTAAGATACAGGAAGGTCTTCTATTTTTCTATCATTATAAAGTTTTAATCGATCTTCATGAACTGAATCTTTTACTTTTCTGTCAGAAAATGTTCGTAATTTATAAACTCCATAATCTAAAATATCACAAATTATGTATGGTTTTATAAATTGTTCTTCTAATTTTACTGAAAATATATTTTTAAGATTAGACCTTGCTACTAGTACTTTATCTCTGATTTTTAGTTTGTTGCTTTTAATATATTTATCATACTGTTTTTTTTGTTGTTTTTGTGTTTCTTTAATATTTTCTTGAGCTTCATCTTGTTGCTTTAATAAAACATCTTCTATTTCAAATATTCTTTTTAATAGAGCTTCTTGAAATAACATATCTTCATCATAATAAGTTTCTATGATGGTTTTAATTAGTAGTTGGCTTCCTGTCCATATATTAATGAAAATGGAGTAAATTTTGTAGTTTTATACTTCATAGTTCGATAAGCTAATAATACAAAGGGAAGGATTTCATCTTACTCTTTATATTGATAGCTTATTATTTTTGCCAATGCTTCGCCAATTGTTTGATTAAATCTTTCTATCATACCATTTGTTTGTGAATAGTAAGCAGAAGATTTATAATATTTTATTTGTAATTTCTTGCACAATTCTTCAACTACAGTACTCATAAAATTTGTTCTTCTATTAGAAAGTAATATAGTAGGTGTTCCATGTTGACAAACAATATCTTCATAAATAAAGTCAGCAACAGTAATAGCTTTTATATTCTTTAGGACTTTTGCTTCTAGCCATTTTGTTAAATAATCTATAGTAATAATAACATATCTGTTGTCTTGTTTCATCATTGATAAAAGTTCTTTTATATTTATTTCAACACTATGGAATGAATATTTTACTTGAAGAGGTTAAAGATCTTGTCTTCTAACTTCATGTCCTCTTCGTTGGCAGATATCACAAGTTTGTATATAATTTTTAATATTTTTGTATATTGAAGGCCAATAATATCTTTCTTTAATTTTATTATAGATAGAATTAATACTTAGATATACTCCTTGTTTATCATGTAAGGTATATAATATTAAATGTTTTAGCTACTTTTGATTATTCTTTGGGGCTTATCTTTATTTCGTCTAAATAATTTTTCATTTTGTATTAAATAATTTTTAGATTCTTTTTGAATTTGAGATTTTTCTACATTAGGAATGTCTAAGTCAAATTATAAAAAGAAGAGGTATTTGTATAGCTGATTATATAGTTTGTCATCTATGATCTTAATAATATTCTGAAAGGTATAAGAAGAAATCAGCATTTTTGTTTCGGCTATCAGCTTGATATTTGATATCAAACTAATATTCTTGTAGTGTTAATCTCTATCATGTTATCCTTATATTTTCATTAATCATAGATAAGTTTAATAACCATTGTAATGCCTTATGATCTGTGATAAGAGTAAATCTTGATCTATAAATATAATGACAAAAGTATTTTATTGCCCATATAGCTGCTAAACATTCTAGTTCAACAGTGCTATAATTATGTTCTGCTGGTGTTAAAGTTCTACTAATATAAGCAATTATATGCTCTTTACTATCTTTAATTTGAGAAAGAACTGCACCAAGTCCTTGATATAAAGTGTCTATAAATAATATAAAAGGTTCAAAGTAATCAAAGTATTGTAATATGGGAAAGAGGTAAGATACCGTTTTAGCCAAGTAAATATTTCTTCTTGTTGTAACCTCATTTAAAGTCTTCATCCTTTTTCAATAATTTTAATAAAGGTCCGGCCTTTTTAAAAAATCCTTCAATAAATCTTCTATAATAGAATGCTAGTTCTAGAAATGCTTGTAGTTGGGTTATGTTTTTAGGTAGATAGAGTTTATCAAGTTTATCTACTTTTTGAAGATCTGGTTTAATTCTATTAATTCCTACTATATAGCCAAGAAATTGTATTTTATTTATACAGAAATGATATTTTTTGGGGTTGATTCTTAGATTAGCATTTTTAATAAGATTAAATACTTTCTGGATATCTTGTAAATGTTATTCAAATAATTCAGAGTATATATTTACATCATCAATATACACCATGTTCTTTTTCCAAAGGGCATAACATTGAACTCATATAACCCATATTTTGTGATGAATGCTGTTTTTTCTCAGTCTTCTTCTTTAACTTCTACTTGCTAATAACTAGAAGTTAAATCTAGAGATGTGAACCATTGAATATTTCCTAAATTATCAATCATTTTATCAATACGAGGGAGAGAGTAAGTATCTTTTTTGGTAACCATATTTAATTTTCTAAAATTAACACAAAAATGTAGCTTCTCATTTTTCTTTTTAACCAAAACTATAAGAGAACTCTAAAGGCTGTTTGATTTTCTAATAATACCATCTTTTTCTATAATTTTAATTTCTTTTTAGATATAACTTGTTCTATTGGTGAGGCTTTATAAGCTCTTTGTTTAATAGGGTTAGAATTATTGGTATTAATTCTATAATATACTACATTTGTTTTTCTTAATTTAGAGAATTTAGTTGCAAAAATTTCTGAATTTGGTTTAATAATTTAGTAACTTGTTGCTGTTGTTGTTGATTTAGATTATATCCAATATAGGTTGATTTGTCTTCTGTAATTTGTATAGAATATCTTTTTTGATCTTGTTTTTGTTTTCCTTTCACAATTTCTTTTATTTCAGGTTAGATTAATTTAAATGTTTCATCAATATTATTATTTCAAGAGTTGTGAATATTTTCTACTTATATATTTGCTATTAATTATTGATTAGATTGAGCAAATGTATCTCTAACTTGTATTCTTGTAGAATAACTTAGTTCTATAGGTATGTCATCTTCCTCTTCAAGTTCTAATTTTAATTCCTGATTAGAATATAGATCTTTGAATTTGATGAAATAAGTGATATTTGGATTCACTATTCATTGTTTATAGGTAATAAGTATATATTTTGTTTGATCATTAATGCCTATATTCATATGTTCAGCTTAATAATCAATAATAGCATAAACTTGGTCTAAATATTCATTGCCTAATACTACATTATATTCTTTAGATTTTGTTACTAACATATCTATTAGTATTGTTTTGCTTCTAATTTGAACAGGTATATTTTGGACTCTTCCTGTTGGTATTGATTTGTTTCCTATTATATCCACTACTTTGACATTGCTTGGTCTATTAATTGTTCAATTAACTCTTTCAAGAAAGTGTATAGCAATTACACATCCTTTAGATCCAGTATCAACTAAGATATTTACTTCAATTCTTAAGACTTCAGCTGTAGCAAAGAGTGTATCCTTAACTTGATTTTTTGGGTTTTCTTCATTATCATTGATTTTACTTGAGTTTAACTTAAGTATTTCTATTATTTTTGCTTCTTTTTGATTTAACCAGGAATCTTTATTAACTTCTAAATTATTATTTTTGTTCAAAAGTTCATCTATTTCATCCAAGAACATATCATACAAGTTTTCTTCTTCTTTGTTTGATGAGGAGTTTAATTCCTTGACATGCTCATCCTCTGGAGATGTCACAATTAGTTTAAAAAATTGTGTTATTATTATTATTATTATTATTTCGATTGTTGAAATTATTATTAAGTATAATTATTATTATTATTGTTATTGTTTCTATTTTGATTATTATTATTGTTAGGGTTATTATTATTATAGTTGTTAGGGTTATTATTATTATAATTGTTAGGGTTATTATTGTTATAATTGTTAAGGTTATTATTGTTATAGTTGTTAGGGTTATTATTATAATTGTTATTGTTGTAATTATTATTGTTATAGTTATTGTTTTATCAGTTGTTATTATTATGGTTATTGTTAAATCTATTTTGATTTTGAGGTCTAAAATTATTATTATTAGGTCTTTAGTTTTGATTTATCTGGCAATTTCTAGTATTATATTCAACTTGTTGGCAGTTTATACAGAAAGAAGCAGTACAATTAGAAGCATAATGTCCTGGTTGTTTGTATCTAAAACACAAATTATTTTGTTGACAAGAAGGTCAATAATTATTATTTCTGTTATTATTATTGTTTTGGTAACTGTATTGTGATAAATTTTGATTTCTTTTTTGGTTTTAGTTTTGAATTGGTTTTGTAATATTCTTTGAACATATTGAACAGCTTTTATAAGGTCTGTACGAAGGCTATTTTAATTTGTTTGTAGTTGTATGACTTGAGGAGTATTATATCCTGCAAAGAATTGTAGTTAGTAGGTAGTTGTTAATAAAGAGTAGGCTGATAGAATTCTACTTTTTGAGTAAGCTACTTCGATAGCCTTGGCTTTATTAACTGTTTGTTCTAATGTTGTAAGACTTTCAGCTTGAACTGGGATTTAAAACTCTTGTCTAAGACCATCAATAAATTGTCTCATTTTATCTACTTTGAGGTAAAGGTTATCTGGATCTATTCTTCACTATAATTTATCTAAGGCTGTATTGTAAGAATCAACAGTTTTATCAGGTTTTTGTTTTCTATTTCTTAAAATATAATGCTATTGAAAAACTTTAAAAGAATCTCTAAACTTTTTGGTAAATAGATAGACAAAAGATTTATCTGGGTCAAGTCAGTTATCCCAATATTATACCAAAAGAAAGCATTTCCTCTAAGAAAGTTTGGACTAATTGCTATTCTTCTATTAGGAATAACATTATTTCTTACACATGCTCTACCAAAAGCTTCAAGCTATTCAACAGGGTCTTCATTACTATTTCTATAAAAGACAGGAAAATCTATTATTTTATATTCTTTTTGAGCTTCTGTTGCAATTCTATGAATATTGTTTTGTAATATTTAATTCAATCTGTTTAAGATAGCTTGTAGAGTTTGATTAGGATCAAACTGTTCTAGTGGGTTATTATTATTATTATTGTTATTATTGTTTTCTTTTTGATTTTCTCTAATAGGTATTTGTTGTTTTCTAGCTTGTGGTTTATTATCTCCATTAGGTACTACTAGTTAAGTCATAGTTTCATTATTCGCTCCATCTCATTGTTCATCTTCATATATACTATTATTTTGTTGAGACATGGCTTCTAAGTTTGTTGTTTTTGAAGCTTTAATTTGAGAAGTAGATGTAGAGGCTTGTGATTGTTTAATTTCTTGAGTTAATTTATTTATTTTATCATGTCTTTCTTTAACCTTTTGATAATTTTGTTCAATTTGTTTGGTAAGAGTATTAAAAGAAGGATTGCTTGTTTGTTCACCACTTTCTGTATCAGAAATTTTTGTAGGTTCAGATGAGTCAGTAAATCCAAATGTTGATGTCCACTTTTCTTCTACTTCAGGAACAATTAATTTAAATTTTTTAAAAGAATTATTATTTTTATATTGATAAGAAGTTATTAAATTGTGTATAAATACTTCTTTACTTTAATTTTTTTTAATTTAAAGATTTGTTCAAAAATATTTATAGTATATCTGAAAGGTGATTTACCATTGTATTTATGTTAATACCAATTTTAAAATCTCTAAAATTCAGGTGAAATGTATGTATTTGAATTTAAAAGATTACAAATAGGACAACTTGGGTCTGGTTTACTATTATATTTGCTTTTAGAAATAATTTGATTGCTTTGATAAATGAAGTTATAATTCTAAATTCATCCTTTATATTGAATAATATTCATAAAGGCTTAATAGAAGTAGGTTGAAAAACTATAAAGTTTTCTATAACAGAATAATTCTTTGATGCCATCAGATGAATAGATATTGTTATTAACTTTTTGCTCAAATAATTTTAAGTTTGCACACTGAGAAGGAGTATAAGTTTGAGGTTTTTGTTGTTGAATAATAGTTGGAAGTTGATAGATTATGCCTTGTAGTTTATCAATATTTGGCAGTTCAAGATAATAAGTTGGTTAAGTAGAAGGGATATTAAATCCTAGTTCAATTATGTGATCATTATTCTAAAGATCTTTAGAAAAAGGTTGAGAGCATTTATTTCCCCAACAGAAACTACAATTTTTAGAATAACAGAATAATAAATTTGTTTGTTGAGAAGTTAAAGGTGAGCCAAATTGTAATTGAGCGATAGCTGATTCAAGTGTTTTAACTAAGTTAAAGTATTCCTCATCGATAAGAATGCGGTTAAGATATTTCTAAATAAAGTTAAAATAGTATTGAAAGAAAGATTGCATAAGTTTATAAAAGTAAAAATAATTTTAAAAATTTATATTTAATAAAATAAACTAAAAAGAATTTTAATACTGAAACTAATTAATAAAGATTTAAAATATAAAAGATATTTATAGAGAGAGAGAAAGAAGAAAAAGAAAAAAAAAAGAAAATTAAAATATGTTATTAATGAAGCTTAATTCAATAGTCTCCTAAGGCACTTTTGCAATACAATAGATCTAAAAGGGGTTTAAAATCTATTGTTCCTTTATGTGCTGACCAGGTTTAACTAACTAAGTAGTTTGCTCTTTTCGAGAATTTATTAGTAACTAAAACTTACAAATATCCTAGAATATAAGCAGAAGAAGAAGCACTAATAATTAGACCATTTTCAACTATATATGGCTTTAAACTCCAAATAATATAAAGAGAAAAACACTTTATATTATTTATAACAAGAAAGAAAATATTTATTCTAAAAAAAATTAATAATAAATTATAGAAGAAAAATTAAAAAAAAAATTTTAAAGAAATATTGTTTCGTAAAGAAGGTAAATAAGAAAGAAAGAAAGTTTAAAGAAACTATTAATTAGAAATCACAATAGACACAAAACATTTTAGGTTCTGTTGTCATCACCAAAACTGTAATATAGCAATACAGAGTCTTAGTAAAGCTATACTACTTGACTTAATATGTAAGAGGATTAAGAAATATGTTTG
>CAJVPZ010002248.1:0-12758 GCA_910592135.1 Racocetra fulgida | reverse complement strand
AACAATGCCAACTTGTTTGGTATACGTGATATTAATCATTTGAAGAAGTAAGCTAAAATGCCCACTTTTTACAAAAAATTTCTTTAAAAAAAAAGTGGTAGGCCAACAAGAGTATATGTGGTTCTTCTTGTAAGTTTTATAGTTGTATAGTCTAGTTTCTCAGTTTCTACTAAATATTCTTGACTAAGGATCTACAGAGACATTGCTCTCAAAATAACTCTTCTGGTTTAAATATCAAAATATGAAAAAGTCTATTAGAAAGCTTGATCCAAAGTCACAACCTGCCTATTGTTATATAACTACTTATTAGTATTTCATATATACAATAGCTTTATTAACAGAAAATTTGGTTGTATAAACTAAGAGTCATGTCTACTTTGTTGCTTTTCTATAGTATTATTTTGTAGTTTGTTTTGTTTTGTTGTTAACCAAAAAATCGTCAGAAAGAGTTGATTTTTATATTTTAATTATTTGCAAGAAAATAAATTTTACATATTTTTAAACCAAAATTTTCAAAAATTTGCAAAAAATTATATATATATTTTTTACTTTTCAATTTAATAGTATTATAAAAAAGTTAATTATATATACAATGCTTTAAAAAAAATTAAAAATTTTTTACAGATATACAAAATTTATTTTATTAAAACTTTTTGCAAATAGTTAAATATATAAAAATTAATAAAATTTTTATTTTTTTCTAAAAATTTCTGGCAAGTTAGTAAATTTTTACAATTTTTTTATATTAAATTTGCTTAAAAATTTGTACAAAAATTTGTAATTAATATTTTTTTTTAATAATATTGGCCAAAATTATAATAAACTTAATTACTAAACTATAGTATAATGTGATGCAGTTTATATATAGAAATTAGAATTTTTAAATATGGTGTGCTTCTATCTAAAACTTTTTTGTATTAATAGGCAATTCTCCAGTTACCTGGTTCAAAATTTTTTTTTATATATAAATTTACTATAAGGGTGAAAGTGCAACACCTCTATCTAAAATATTTTTTTATTATGTAAATCACTCTTGAGCATATAACAAAAGTTGTAGAGCTTATCAAAATGCATTTAATAGTAAAATTGGCCTGGTGATTCTTGAGAAATTTTAAAAAACTTCTTTTCTACATATAAAATTTCTTTTAAAAAATCGATTTTTTTTAAAGAAATTTTATATGTGAAAAAGAAGTTTTTTAAAGATTTCTCAAAAACTACCAGGCTAATTTTAATATTCTTCTACTATTAAATGCATTTTGATGAGCTCTACAACTTTTGTTATATGTTTAAGAGTGATTTACTTAATAAAAAAAATTTTAGATAGGGATGCTGCACTTTCGCACTTATAGTAAAATTTATATATAAAAAAAAATTTTGAACCAGGTGACTGGAGAATCACCTATTAAGTTAATTATCTTTAAGTCTTTAATTAAAGTTGTAAACCTAATTAAAATAAATCTAATAGTGGCTTAATTATCAAAATCAGCCTAGTAGATTATATGATATCTTCAAAAAACTTTACTAACTATATAAACTTATACTATTATTAGTAAAACATTTTTTGAAGATATTTCATGATCTATTAGACTGATTTTAATAATTTATTTATTATTAGATTTGTTTTAATAAAGTGCTTAACTTAGTATAAAAAGTTTTAGATAGAAGTCCACCATATTTTTTATTTTGAATTTGCTGTATATATGATAAGATTAGTTACAGATTTATATTAAGATAATATATTTAAACTATCTATTGTATTTTGTATAACTATAGAAGTATAGCAAATCATCTCTTAATTTTTTATTTATAAACTAATTTAAGTTTAATTACTATTAGTTTAGAAAGGGAAAGAAGAGACCCAAAGTTGTAGTATAAAATTAATAGAAACATAAGTAGATAAAAAATTTTGATTATACTATTTTGTATAAATAGGTTAATATTGTAGATGTAGATTATTATTATAGGGTTTTTAGAAACTATATTTAAAAAAGAAAATTTTGTTTGTTTAGATTTAGGTATAATATTTCTTAATTATATTAAAATTAGTTTCTAGGCAGTTCACATTTAGACAAAACACAGTGGTTTAATAGTTCACCCTGACTACAAGTGTGTATTACAGCACCTGCAATATAAAGCTGTGAGTGAGTTTATCTTTTGGTCAAAATACTATAGATTTTTTTTTTTTTTTTTTCTTTTTTTACCTCCCTCCGCATCTCGAAGGTCCTTAGACACCTTCAGATTTCTCACATCTCTCAAAGGCCAGAGTTTTCATATCTGCGGAGATTACCAGTATGGCGAATTGGCCACCTATATGTCACTGTACTGGTGAGATAACTCATGCTCTGTTAAGTATGTCATATGATGTCCCGGGTCCCTGGTGCTGCAGTGTAGGATCTACATTCTCTAGATCCGCAGTTTCCTAACTTCACATGACCCACAAGCTGGATCGTCCTTTTATATATCCTTAAGCTGGGTTTTTCTTAATTTTAGCGTCGTTTGTTGACGAATTACGCCTTATCTGGTCGTCCCCGGCCACCGTGGCTATGCCAGCAGACTGCAACTTGTATGAGTCTTGTTCTTTATTTTTTTAATGGAAAATCCTCCAAAGATCTTAGCCAATCGTGGTCCTGGCAGAGCCGTTCGTCACTCAGTGAAACTCGAACTTGAGACCTTGCGATTGTGACCTGGGAGCGCTAACCACTGCGCTATCGACCCACGGGTCAATACTATAGATTTAAATTTTTTCATATATAAAGACGAAAGTCTGTTTCTATAATAAAATAAACAGGATTGCTGAAAAAAAATAAATAAATTTAAACTAAACTTGAATTGAACCAAAAAGTTTTAAGAGTAGGGTATCTTATGATTTTAGGGTCATATAATTAACCAATCAGAATGCTCAATTTTGCCTATCGATAGGCAAACTTGCCTATCAATAGGCAAAATTGAGCATTCTGATTGGTTAATTTATATGATCCTAAAATTATGAAATACTCTACTCTTAATTAAGATTTATAAATTTAAAATTCTGTTTAGATTCAATTTTAAATATCTGCAAAATTTAAAGATTTTTAGATTCAATTAAACCTGAACCTATACCTAAATTGAACTGAACTGAATCTAGAAACACTATGTACTATATCTAGTTCATTAAATACAGATTTTAAAATTAGTGAAATGTAAAAGATCTGAATCTTGTATATAATTATTTATAATAGTTTATCAGTATAAAAATCATTATATTCTGGTCACTATATCAAGATTGCAGACATAAATTAGTTATATAATGGATACTATATATATAAGCAGGACTTTCAGTTCCACTAATACCCAACTGCCCAGAATATAACTATTACTTGTTCCTTGCTATTGATGTAACTATTATATCAAATACCTGTAATTCTATATAAACGAATACTGAACAACATATTTTTTTTATTATTTTTTTTTTTTTCCACTTAGGCCGTCTTGCCAAAATTCTTTATTACTGGGCATCGATTGGTTAGAATGACACCAAACAAATTATTATACTACATAATTTTAGACATGACATCCCGCAGTTACTTTAAAGAGCACTTACAAGTGATCGGCCGCACTGAGCAGACATGTCCCTTTGAACACATCGTAATGAATTTCAACTAGAAATTACATCTATCTCAGAAGGCACTATCAGACTACCGCTCTACAATAGGATATCACCAACTGATGACATCTTCTCGTAGAAAGTAGAAAAAAGAAAAAAGCACTAACACTAATACTAATATTAAAGGGAAAAGTAAAATAACGAAAACTAATACTAAAAAAAACAAATACAAAGATGAAAGGAGTAAAAAAAGAAAAAAAGGAATCTGATAGGTCACAATTATGAGCCTGTGTCGGGCTTTAAAAAATTACATATTAATAGAATAAAGAAGCTCTGTATCTAACTCTACTCTAATAATATATGTATCTATATCGAAAAACCTATATAAGGAAAAAAATGTTCTAAACTAAACTAGAAAAACTAGACAGAGTAGTTAAAGAAAAGAAACTGTAGTCTCAAAGTATCATTTGCGGTCCACGGCAGTCGAGGCACGTAACCATAGTGTATCCCAGATGCACCGTTTCCGTATGTAATCTCTTACTCATTCTACTCCAATGCACCTGACTGCAGTCTACTAGTTTATTGGTAACCGAGTTGCCCTGAGCTATCTTAAATAAACAAAACGTCGTAGACATCCACTTTGGGAAATAAACAATACCAACTGTTTTGGTGATTTTTCGTGTCAATCTTTTGAAGGGAGTAAGCTAAGACGCCCACTTTTTGACAATTTTCCTCGAAAAAAGTGGTGGGTTAACAAAACTTTTTGTGGTTGTTCCTTGTACTGAACAACATATTAAAAATGTATTATCTCTATAGAAAAATTTTGTCCAAATTTTGTCAGCAATATTTCAGAATGGAGTTGCTTTTCTAAATATATCATTTACTATACTAATTTTGTATAATGTTTATACCTAATATTATCAACCCAAAAATATCTTTTTTTATATTACAGTATAAAAATTGTATAATATCATACTGGCATTCAAAAAATTAACTCCATTTTGAACATTTTTTTAAACAATGTCTACAATAACTAAACAAACTTTTTGTAAAGTATTCTAGATAAGGTATATTAAAGTAGCCATTACAGCTAAATTGGCTGCAATTAATAATTCATTTAAAAATCAAAAATTTTTTTAATAGGTGCTGTGTATTATGATGTTTTAATTGTTAACACCTTTAGTACTATTACTACTCTCATTCAGAAACAGTAAATACTTTCATTATTAAATGACAAATTTTTTATCACAAAAGCATCAATTATTCCATTTTATTCTGATAATAAATTTAATTAAATTAACACATAATACTATATTTAAATTTTTTGACTGATCAATATTTGCAAGCAATTTATTTCAATATAGCAATAAAATAATAAAATTTCTAATTTTGATTATTAAAATATAATATTATAAGAAATTTAAATGATTTAGTACTTAAATTATGACTATCATTATCTAAAACTTTGTTATATGTAGAAAAACTTCTTTTTACAACACAAGCAGAAATTGGTAACCAGATATAATAATGAGTAATTTTTCTTAAAAGAGAAATTTGCAAAGATACCTTATTCCAAAATACTTCTAGATTCATAAATTCTATAGTACTTAAATTGATGTTGCAATAGATTGCCTATTTTTAAATAAGAGATAGTGATGAATTAACCAGCTTTTTAATAATTTAATAAGAATAAATATCCTAATTAGCAGTTGTTAATATTAAAAATCATAGGTTAAAAACTTGAACTGCTTTAAAAAAAAGCATACAGGATGTTGTAATATATAATCTTGAAGTTTTTTATAAGCAGCATTAAATGCTTGCTAAAATACTGAAACAAATAATAATAATAAAGAGTTTCATTTTTGTAATACAGTATCTACATTTGACCCAAAATTAATTGCTGTTGTTTTTGCAATTATTTAGGCTTCAAGTTATTGTAATCTTTGCTCAATAAAAGAGAACATTGGTTTAGTTTTCTGTTGAAAAAAATCAAGATCTGCTACAAAATGTTCTGCATTTTCTTAAATAAATGCTAAATAAACTTCCACACAACTATTTACTTATTGATTAGCAAAAAGCAAATGTATTTGCTTAATGTTGGTGTAGAATTTTCTCTACTTTCTTTATTATAAAACCTACAAATATAATCTAAGTATTGATATACATAAAATGCCATACGAAATCGAGTATTCCATCATATTGCATGAAATACTGGTATATTGTTGGGTTAGATACTTCATGATGACAAAGATATGATATGTAATGTGCACGTCTATTTTTACATAAAGTAAAAATTTGTTTGATATTGGTAAGTAACTGGAGTATAATTTGAAAGTACTCAATTGACAACCATGCTTCTCTGAAAAAAAATTAATATAGTAACTATAAAATATAATATACAGTAGTAATAAAAGAAAAGTAAATTAAAAATATTTACCCAATAAGATTAACAATATGCACTAAACATGGTAAGTGTATCAATTGTGCCATTATAGGTTTTAATATTTTACAAAAACTCTTTTTCATATATACTGCTGAGTCAGATGCAATTAATAATGGTAATTCAAAAGGAATTATCCACTAAACTAAACTTTGAACTATAAGTTGACCTATACTACAGTTGTTAATCATTTCCAAATAATCAACATGAATTAATTTTGTTACACCTTCATAACTAAAAAGTATATTAATTACACTTCGGGCTTTAGCATCTGTAGTTTCATCTACAATGATTGAAACTCGCCTGTTATTAAAATATTCTTTGAGCTAATTGAGGTGTTTTTTAAATATTTGTGGTAAATAATCATGCCGCAAAGCTTGTGCTTTTGGTATAATTCCTCCTTCATAACAATTTTTGCGTAACCAATTTTGAAGTTTATCAATTTTCTCTAATGGAATATCTGCTGTTGCAAATGCTTCCACTAGATCAAATGCAACAATTTTTTTTATTTGAGTTTTATCATTTGTGGTTTGAAGTGTTAATTGATATGCATTGAAATTTCTTTATTACGAATATGTGTTTTAGAATTATATGAGCGGTGAAGGTATTTTTGTATAAAAATTAACACTATGGCCACAGAATTTACACATAAGTTTTCATTTTCAATGAAATAATCTTCAGGAAATTCTCTTGCACGAGAAAAAACTGTTATAGTAGAAGAAGGCGGCATTTACAACTTTATTGAAGTAAAAATTGTAAGTTATATTAATATCACTAAAAATTTATACTACGATACTATCATTCTTACTTAATAAATCAGTTGCATAAATTATACTACGTATTATGTAGTAATTTGTTATAATCATGATATTAATTTTTAATTTTTTATTATGCAAATCTACAATTGTGATTGGTTCATTTTGCAAAAAATTCCATTTCCTTTCGATAATTACAATAATTAGCAAAATTTTATTTTACTCCATTTTTATCTTAATGGAGGCATTTACTGTCCCTGCTCCCATTCAATAGTATTAATATGCTAATACATTTCGTCTTTATAACGATATTTACGGAAATCATGTTACGTAAATATGATCATATTGTTACTACGAATCATGTGCACAAGCCGTACTACAGTACTACGATTCATTGTTGGTCTGGAGTGAAGAGGCCGCCCATGTGATTTAATCATACAACTTACTAAGAGTCGAGTTTAAACACTTTAATAACTTCTGTTTCTTATGTAAATACTAAAAAGATGAATACAAATAATATAGATATATCATATCTTCGTGAACTTCTAAGGCCAACAGTTCAACATACTATTCCCAAAGATCAGAAGCGTATAAAGGTAGTGACAATTACTAATAAGGAAACAACAACAAAGTATGTGTTGAATGACTTGGATAAATCGGCTTCTTTAGGAGAAGTACGACGAAGTTTATCCGCGAATGACGATATTTTAATGGGCAAGCAAAACTCACAATTTTGTAATAAATCAAAAGATAAAATACACTTTGATTGTGAAGATAATTTTAAGCTTGAAGACATTTTAATTCCGGAGGATGATTTTTATTCGGTATATATAGAAAAAAATCAAAAGAAACCAAACTTTATCGAAATTTCGCACAGACTTAGTTTAAATAAAGGACTTAGAAAGGGAAGCAATGATGATAGCATAGTAACGGCAAATAAATCGGCTTTTAGTATAAAAAATCCGCATATTATGAATGTAACTCTTAATGATAATTTTAGGCGTACACATGGAAAAACAAGCGAAGATTTTAATAAATTTTGGGAAAGAAGCTTCGACCATCAAGACACAATCCCTCCTTTACAATCTTCTGTTGTTTTAGATTATGATGTTATATGTTTTGAGAAGGGGTCGATTCGATTATTACGTAAAGACTTAGAAGTAACAGATGAGTATGTTAAAGCTATTGAAGACGCATTAGATGAAAGTCAAAGTAATGCATGCAAAAGGGAAGCGCTGAATAAAATCGGTGAAGAATATGGTTTTTTCTGGTGAGTATATCTTGTAATAACAAAACTACAATATGTAATTATATTTTCTTGAATTATAATTGATTAGGGCACAAGAAATTAAACTCGGAGGAAAATCTCAGAGTGCTAAACCTATGAATTATACGAACATACGCAATTATAAAGCAGTTGGTGGTGATATCACAAAGTGTAATAATGAGGAAGAATGGTTGGAATCCCTTAGTTCTTATGAAAATTGGGTAATTATTGGATATAATGATAAATTATCACTATACGAATTGCTGCCAGAATCGTTAAAATTAAAAATAAAGGTGATAATTGGCATGAAAGTACTTCACTCAGATATTTTGAGTATTAAAATGCCCAAATTAATTTATCATATTTATAAACCACCGAACATTGTAACGTTTAGGAATCATAAAATATTCGTTTCAATGGTCAATAATGCAAATAGCAAGTATTTCAGTAGTGTTTTTGCAATTCGCGTGGATTACCAAAATCCAGAAAGCCCATATTTCATAATTCATTGCCTTAGCACGGCCACCAAAGTTCCTCCCCCAATCAATCTTTCGGTACCATGGATGATTATTGGATATGATGATAAGTTTCCAATTGAACCATTATCAAAATCCTTTTGTATTGAATATATTTGGTCAAAATATGGAACAGATACAGAAATTAAACTCACAAAACCAATCTATCAAGATTACTGTTTAATAAGCACTTGTGTTTTAGATTGTGAAGAAAATCCTGGATATGAATTTGGAATGTCAAATATTGTTATTAGTCACCATTTTTGTCAACCTGAAAATATAAAAATGAAAGTATGCAGTAGTCAACACGATCTTTCAAATAATTCTACCTTAGCTCCATTAATTTTTAAAGTTAATTGTGCTATTATTCTTGGTACATCTGATGCTAAAAAACAGCATCCTTTTATTGTTAGCAAGAATAATCAAAACTGGAAAGACATTTGGAGTCTTCTGAGGCCACATAATAACATTTTCACTGGGAATAGTTGGCATATACCTGACAATGAAAACTATGTATTCTCAAGTTTACTTTATTTCAGTTCTTCGGAATCTTCTGAACAATGTTGTCCGTTACTTTTAAATATTAATCGTAAGTGTCCGATTGTTAAGTCATTTAATGGTGTTCCAAAATGTATGGTTACTCGTTTGATTTACAGGAAATTATATCAAAGTTAAGAATGCGTTTTTCGCTAAAATATTACGATTTCATATAATATCTTGGTAAAATAAATCATAATGTGCACCTTTGCGTGAGACATAGCTGTCTATAACATTTTTATATGATTTAATTTTTCTGGATTCATGTAATAATTGAAGCGATTGCTATTCATTGTATTTAAAGTTCAAACCTAAATGCAGAATAAATAATTTATAAACTTAAATAAATAAATTCTTGGTGATTAAATTTTATTGTTATTTTAATGAATAAAAATACTAGTGAAATTAATTTTACAAATTCATCAATTTCACCAGTAGTCATGAAATTATTTCACAACTCTAGTTTAATTTCACAAGTATATACCTTGTAATAACGTATGTATGTCCATTTTAGAGCAAACCTTTAACACTTAGATTTCACGATACACCTGTATGTTGCATATTTATTCTTACCGGTATCAACAATAAGAAAAGCTATTCCCTTATTTTTGTAGCCGATATTAAATCATAGCATAGATTTATATATCAAAATTAGCTACCGTAAACTGACCCCCAACGCATCAGACCCGCTATGTATTATACACGAGTCTATAATATGGGATAAAGTTTTGGTAAAATGTAAAAGACCTGGGGTATACAAATAGAATTAAGTACTAATGATCAATAATTAAACCCTCCTAATTATCAGACCTGTAACCATACAAGAGACCCATGGGTCTGTCTAGTAATAGGTTTGAAAATTGGTGAAATGTATTAGATCCGGGTCTTTTAACGGTAAATGTTTTGTCTTTAGAGTTTAGACTTATTTGCATATATTAAAACTGGTAGCTAGCAATGTTAAAAAATCCGTCCTGATCCGGCCTGAAAAGTCTTGATTGTCCCGAACTAGTTGGAACTAATCTGCAACTATACAATGTAAATAATTTCGGAACTTGTAAAAACATATTAATCAGAGGACCTGATCTAATTAGCGAGTTTTTATTCGATGTGTCAGAATGACTCGATTCATTTCATGTGATTACTTTGACTAGTTTCAGGCTGGTCCTGAATGGTCATGAATGGTTCCTCATATGGGCCAATATGTCCTCTATGCAGAAAGAGAACCCTGTACCCTTTGATGATGGAACAGGTTATTTGACAATGCTATTATCTGACAGACAGCTCATTAGACAATTGACTATATCATTTTTGAGACGGAAGGTTTATTTTAATACTACACAACAATAACAAATTGCATGTTTAGTATAGTAGGCTCAGGCCAATAATGAGACGATAATCTAATGGGTTTTGAGATAATCTAACGGGTTTGATGCATCTTCGTTAAATCCTTCTTACATAATAGTACAGAATGAACCTCAATAAATCAAAACAACCACTCTAATCATTCGTCAGACCAATCAAAAAAATTAAATAAGGGGTTTAGACTAAATTTAGTGACTCTATTCAAGGCCCAATATACGCTGATTGGCCCGTATGAAGTCTTGTCCAGAATTGTACCGGACTCAGCTATCCGTGAATCACTTAACATCCTAGTTTTGATATATGAAAAACAAACCGATTATTTATAACTATAATTAAGATTTATAGCTAAGCGTTTTTAAGCGTTTTTAATTAATATTGTTAATTAGAATGGTATAATAAAAATGCTTTTTAATAACATAATAAATAACTAAAGTGCTTCTTGATTAAAATATTTTAAAACCAAAGTACGTACATTCCAATTAATTAATATAAGTGACTAATGCGACATTAGGTTTGAAGTAAAATAACAATCGAATTAAAAATATTTTATATAGTAAAATGTTGTCAAAACTTTTTATTAGAGCATCCAAAACAGTTTTATAGACAAAATTTTGAATTATCAATTTTTTTTAGAATTTTGTTTTATTATATAATACAAAGAAATTATACAAATTATTTGATTGTCCAATTTGAAGGAAACGCAATACAATGATGAACCTAAATAGACCCTAACTAATATTAATTAGATTATTTTTAAATATACCGATACATATTATATTTACATGTAAATTCACAGACTTTAATAGGTAAAAATTTCTTATGACTTACATAATACCTTTGTTTTAAAAACAAAAAAATAATACAATAAAAGTTTACAGCTACGACAAAGTAATTTCAAATTCTTAGAATTTTTATAAATGAATGACTACGAATAAAACTTATTTCATATAATCAATTTTATTTTTACTAAGGGAGGGTCGGGTATTCTGGCGCGGATGGTAATGTGGCGCACTGAAGTTTTTTTGAAGTATCTCGTAATACAAAAACCAGAAATGAACGATTTTAACACCATTTAATTCGCCTTATCAAGACGAATCGAATGGTGTCAAAATCACTTTAGTTGGAATTTTTGGCAAAAAGATATGAGCAACGTTAATAAAAAAAATAAAAAAACACCGAAAATTAACAAATGTGCCTGCATGCACCATGACAATCCAGCCTAATTAAGTAATTTATTAATTAAAATACATAATTTAATTTCTTGATATATTTACGTCAAGTAAGCAAAAATTATCACGATATAAACCTAATTCCTCTTCACTATGTGAAGAGTGACAATCACGATAAAATTTTTGGAAACTAGAACTATATTCGTCTCTTTTACAAAACAAATCGGCAAATTTACACATCTCCAACCCTTTACGAGTGTACCTATACCTATATTTCATATCAAAAATAGTATCTTTATGTGCGGCTTTTTCAAATTTTTTGTATTGCCTGAGAATATAATCCATCTTGGCAAGAAGTTCATAATCATGCATAAGATCGTCAAAGAAAATGACGAAGAATTTAATTCGATCGAATTGGTGACTATACAAGCAATAATTGTCGGTTGGCTTAATCGTTTCGTTCGTGATGATTAATTTTAATAAGTATTTTATGATATCAGTTAGCCGGTCATTGAGAGTCGGAAAAGTGAATATCATCTGATCTTTAAATGCACTAGGGTCATAGGTACTGTTGATTAAATTATTACAAAGAATTGAGACTACGTCGTTAATTTCTTCATATTGTAGATCAGGAAGGTACTCCATTTTTAATGTATAACAACTTTTTTTCGCGAGCAATAAACAAAATTTATTATATTTATATATATTTTATTCGCGAAATATTTCTACCTGTCATTTGATTTACAATTTAGTATTAATTTTACTTCGTAATCATTATTGCAACTAAATTATCTAACAGAAACTATTGAGATCTTGATTTTATCTAAAACCGTAAAACAATCATGATCGTGATTGCATACAAAAGACACAAATAAATATCTTTAAAGCTTATTATCATGCACTATACTTTAAAGCTTCGATATCGCCTTTGTGTAATTTGCTATTTTCGTAATAGGTGATTTTTGTTATTATGGAGCTAAACAGCTATTTCTGTAAATAGCTAGTTATAGCGATATTGCCTTTGTATTAGTTTGCTATTTTCGTAATAGACGATTTTTTTATTAGACAATTAACAAGTCTAAACTGCACTATTTCTGTAAATAGCTAGTTATAATGATATTGTTTAAATT
>CAJVPZ010002247.1:0-12760 GCA_910592135.1 Racocetra fulgida | reverse complement strand
TTTCCTGGCTTTACAACTAGCAGTTCTGACTTTTTTGGATTTATCTCTATATCATTAATTTTGTAGAACTCTTCTGCTATTTCTATCGTCTTTTCTAAGTCTTCTTTGGTGCTTGCTATGTATGTAATATCATCTGCGTATGCTATTACCTCTATCTTCAAACTCTCTTGTTGAATCATATTGCTTCTAATATTCTTGGGGCACTCTACTACCATTCGATGTCCTGCTTTTTTCTGCTCCTAAATCGCTACTAGTAATGGATCATAGAAAATTCTCCATACTAAAGGTGAGATGACCTCTCCTTAGTCTATGCCGTCTTTTGCAATGAATATCTTTGTATTTCCCACGTTTGTTATTACTTCCATTTCTCTTTTGTAGTAGAGCTGTAAGATGAAGTTCTTTGTGGCTTGTGGTAACTTGATTCTTTCTAATGCTAATTCTAGCATCTTTATACTAACTAAGTCAAAGGCCTTCTTCATATCCTGGAAAAGTAACTATATTTCTTTCTTCTGTTCTCTTGCGTCTTCTAGCAGACAGTTAATTAGATGTATTGGTGCTGCGGTTGCTTCTCCTGGTAGACCTGCGAAATTTCTTCTCTTTAATATTCCTTTGTCCTTTAGGATTCGACTCAGTCTTGTATTCAAAACTCTGACTACTGTTTTACAGAATGTTTCTAGGAGCAGGATGAATCTCACATTGTTCAGATTATAACACCAATCTTCTCTTTTAGAAATTGGGTATAGCATGCCTAATTTCTATTTTTTGGGCATTATGCCTAATGTTAAGCATTTACTTGCCAATGTTCTAAAAAGTACTTTTGCTTCTTTTCCCGCTTCTTTAAGCAAAGGATATGAAATTTTTGTTGGCCCTGATGCTGATTTGTTTTTTGTGTTTTTAAGGGCTTCTTCCTATTCCTCTGGTATTACTTTCTTTATAGTTTTCTATGTTGATTTCTTCTGCCAGTCTGTATATTCTTTTCCATCTTCTATTAATTCTTTTGAGATCCACTTTTCTTTTTCAGAACTGTTTCTCAAAGTGAGATTTTACTTCCTCCAAAACTTCTTCCTCTTCTGTTAAGAGTTTCACCCTCCTATTTTCTTCTTTACGTATGTGATCTATTTTAATACTTCTATGTGGCTTTTCGAGAATACTATTAATCATTTTTCTCTGGTCTGAGACAATCATGCTGTGTCTTGCTTCTATGCAGTTCTGAATCTCTTCTTCTTCTGCCTTTTCTCTTCTTTCCTTCCAATCTTTGTATAATATTTTCTACCATGTTTATATTTCTTCATAGATGAGTGTTTCTTAATTTTCTTTCCAGCTCTCTGAGGCTTCTATATTATTACTGGGTCATACTATTTTCCATCTTTTTTGTATTGCATCTATCAGGTCTTGAACTTTCTTTATGCAAATTTTATCTTTCTCTAGTTTCCTGTTATGTTTGAACTTACTACACCAGTTTCCAAGCTTATGTATATTCTTTGTTTTGCTAAAACTTTTAATATAGAACCCCTTTCTTTGATTTCTGATATTTTCTTTTTCTTTGGAAGGGTTGCACTTGCAGCCTTTCTGATGCTCAACATTATGATATCCCATAAGTCTTCTATTTGCTTTCCTTCAAGACTTTCTAGATATTGTTGATTCATTGTTCTTAAGTTTGTCTTCTCTTGATTCTTCTTTTCTTCTTTCTTCAAATCCTCTATTTTCTTGATGATTTCCTTATCTAATTTTGTTTTATACTCCTTTCAGTCTTCTTTACTTATATTTTCAATATCTATATTGACTCTTTTTTTGTTTAATCTTCTTGTACTTGCAGCATTTCTATGTAGCATATAGAGGACTGTGATTAATCTGTACCTGGTCGCTTGCTATAACAAAGTCAGCTTCTGCTGTTTCTTTTCAGATTAGGTCCTTTTTCCACTCTTTGTCTGTCCATATTGTATCTTTTCTGGTTTTGATCCATCTGCTTTTCTATGTATATTTAGCGTCTAGCAGGTTCGATTCCTTAAAAATATCCACCAAGTTTCTCTCTATTAGTATACTCATGATTTGTGTCTTTTCTTCTATTTGAGATCTTTGTTAGACTGTTGTCTAAGTTCATATTGAAATCTCCCATAATAATATATCGCTTGTGTCTTTCTTTCTTTTTCTCCTTTTTTTCTTTAAGATATTTCTGGATGTTTTCTTATACTTCTGTGTTCTCCAGTGTTATATATACTGCTACTAGTATAATGCATAGTCTTTTGAAGCCCAAGGTTAATTCCAACAGATATGGGCTATATTTGTTGACTTGTGCTATATGTTTTTCTCAAGTACGCTTTAATATTATGCCAACTCCTGATCTTTTTTTCTTATTTTCGTCTGCTGATACTCAAAAGCTGCTGTAATTGTTATTTTTCTTAGTAGCAAATCTTCCTTCTTTTTCCGATATATTTGTTTCTCCTATTCCCATAATATCGATATCTTTTTCTTCCATATAATCTAAAATGTTTTCTAATTTTTCTCTATTAGCCTTTAATCTATTGATATTATGAAAACCTATTGATAATATATTAAAATTCTCAGGAACTCTTTGTGTTGAAATATTCTTTCTACCTCATCCCCTTATTGTTTTTTGATCTGTTTTTCTCTCTGCAGCTCCTTTCTTTAATTTAACTATATCGCCTTTCAGGAGTGTCTCATGACCCTCCCTTTGCTTTTTGGGTTCCATTCTAGATTTTCTAATCTTTTCAAGATTTCTATTAAAGTTTCTTCTAAACTTCCTTTCTTCAAAAATTCTTCTTCAGTATTGCAATCTGCTTTTGGTGTTTTTGTTCTTTTTTCACTTGTAGTTTTCTCGTACTAGTCTTCTTTTAATTCTTATTCCTTGCTATTTCTTGAGTTGTTTCTGATATCTGTTTCGCTTTTCTCTCCTTTTTTTCTTTTTCGTTAGTATAGTTCTTCTTTTTCGTTTGTGCCATTTTTTTTTTTTGTATATAGAGCTTCCCACTCTAGTAGCCAATTATTGTATTTTACTGACTTTGATGTTGCTTGATCTCTGTTTTCTTCATATTTGAAAGCTATGATTACTAATGCTCTTTGTCTGCCATTATTGTTTCATGGTATATAGACTGACTTGGCTTCTCTGTTTCTTAGGTTGTTAAGTATCAGTACTTCTGATGCACCTCTTGGTATACCTCTTAGTTTTGCTATTATATTGCTCTGGCTGTCTCTTTTTTTGAAGTCTTCTATGCCTTCTGTAACTCTTGCTAGCTTTTCATCACCAATTGGAATCACCCAAGATACTGCTTTGTTTAGTTTTTTCTGCAGCTTTATTATTGCTAGCATTTTGGAGAAGCTTCTTTTGATTTATATTTCTTCTAATTTACCTAGTTTTTTACAGGCGTGTTGCACTTCCAATTAGTTTATCTCTTTTAGTAAATCCCATATTGTGATGTATGTAGAGTTGTTGTTTTCTTCTTTTTTTGTGCTTGATTCTTTGCCTTCTGATTCTGAAGAATCACTTGTTCTATATTCTTCTCTACTTTCTTTCTGTCTTCTTCCTTTTTCTGTCTTTTTTGATTTAACTGAGTTGAACTTTTGTGGTAATATTGTTTCTTTACTTTGGTTGCTGTGATATCAATTGGAATCATTCTGAACCACTCTTAATTTTTTTTTTCTATTTTTTCTATAGCTTCTTTTCTTCCTATTTCATAGTCAAAAGTGACTTCTACCCATTTATTATAGTTTGTAAATGTTTTTTTTTACTTCTTTGAGATGTTTGTTGCCTGCTAGCATCTCTTCTATCATTTTGATGTGTTGTTCTTTATCATTGCCTGGTACATTATATTCTGGTATCTTTGCCTTGTATTCTCCAACATTGCTGCAAAGTCTTCTGCTTGGAGCCCACATGCTTTGACTTAGTGAAATTTCTGTGATTATCAGATCTTCAAATTGGCTTTTTTGTCTGCTTGTGCTTGCTTCTGCTGTAACTTGAGGTTTTTAATAAATCACCATTCTATCTTGCTCTGTTTTTTTCCCTTTTTGATTTTTGTTATTCGTCTTGTGCTTCTTCTCTGTTTTTTTTTTTTTTTTTTCCTCATCTGAAGACAAAAAATTTCTTCTTGTTTAACTACAACTTGCATTTGCTGTTTGGCTGTTATCTCTAAACCTTGCATTTGCTGTTGTATGCTGTCTATTTCCACATCTTGAGTTTGTGTTGCTGCTTCACTTTTTATTTCTTCTCTGTATTGGTGTTTCTTCCCTATTAAAGATATATCTGAAGATTCATTTACGATTTCCATCTTGTTTTCTTCTCTAGTTATTTCTTGTAAGCTCATACTTGCTAAGTAGTCATTAGAAGTAGGGTTCAGTTTAGTTATCATTGCCTTTTCTCGCCAGTTTTGTAAAACCTTATTTGGGATGTTGTCTTTAACTGCTAAAAGTGCTTCTCTTACTTGCCCAAATAATGACAACATTCTGAATGTTTCTTCGTCTAAATTTTTTGCTGAGCAAATTGCTGCTATAAGATCTATATCATCTGGTTCTCTTTTTTTTGCTCCTTGTAAAGATCCATTTAAGAATACACAGTTGATATATTTCAGTCTTGAATCTGCTTGGTGTATGGCAGGGCCTAAAAGTCTCATATCGTAAATATCTATCTCCTTTATATTGGACTTGTGTGACATGATGATCTATCCTATTCTTTCTAGAAATGTCTACTGGATCATGTGTATTGTTGTTAATCTTAAACTTTCTAGAATAATCTGTTGCTACGCATATTTGTTGTTTTGCTTGTTTACGTGTTTTGTTTGTTTGTTTTGTTATTGCTTGTGTAACTGTTAATGATCTGAGTTTAGGGTCAGATGGTTCGCCCACTTTTTGATTAAAATTTCTTCAAAGTTTTCGTTTTTCTTATATATTTCTTTTGCCGTAAGCTCTATCTTGATTGTTTCTAAGCTAAATATTTGTTGTTTCTGTTGTTTTTTCTTTTTTCTTAAGGCCTTGTTGATCATTTTCTATAGCCTTTGATGAGTTTTTACTGTTTTTGTTTTCTGTTTGTTTGTGTACAAGTGATCAGTGAAAAGAGTTTTCTGTGGTTAAGGAGAGTATTGTCTGTTAATCTATTATTCTGTTTCTATTAATTTGTTAATCTATTAACTAATTTGTTAATCTATTAATTAATTTGTTAATCTGTTAATTAGTTTGTTAATTTTTTTCTACTTAATTTAATATAAAATAATAGAATAACAATATAAAATAATAGAGTAATAATATAAAATAATAGAGTAACAATATAAAATAATATAATAATAATATAAAATAATATAATAATAATATAAAATAATATAATAGCAATATAAAATAATAATATAATAATATAACAATAATAATAATAACAATAATAAAATTAATAACAAAACTAGTGCTAAAGATCATTCTATAACATTTTTATCCTCTTTAAGAATAAACTCTGTAAATTCTAACTTCTTTTAGCAGTGTTGAAAATTTTTCTTCACTTAGCTCTTCCAAGTTACTAAAGGTAACAATGATAGTGAAATAAGGATGAGATAGTCTACAGACTTGAAGAAGTTAATAAATTCATTTTACACATTTCATGCTTTAGCAGCATGCCAAGATTCCAAAACATTTCTGAGTTTATCTTAAATCTTCTGTGTCTTTTCTTTACTATTATCAGCTTCTTTCTTTAGCTGTACTAAATAATAAGAAGTTTCTAATATTTGGATTTAGTAGTTATGTGATTTTCTATAGCTCTTTTCTTTTAATCAATAACCAATTTCTCTAAGTTTCTCCTTAAAAAGAATTACTGTTTAAGGTTTTGTCAAGTGTGAGCATTATTTTATTCTTCAAAAAATCTTTAATAAGTCAAGAGAGGGCATTATTTTTTGTATCTTGAATCAACACAATTCCCAATTGGGTTGTGAAGAAAATATAATTAATTCTTCTTTGATAGGTTTGGTAGAAAAAGTGAGGTTATCAAAATCTACATTTAGCAACTCTAGAATACACTAATTTAATATAAAATTTAAAAGTAACTTTATTTTAAATTTAATACTAATAAATATGTAATCAATTGACATAACAATAGTTAAATAAATTACAGTATAAACTTTTTACCACTTTTTTTTTATTTCATCTTTATGTTCTTACAACATTCTACCATATAACAGTTATCTATTTTTACCTCAAAATGCATTTGAAGAATTACTTTACAAATATTCTAGCAACAATTCTGCTAATAATCAATGTAAACCTTTATAACACACGAAAGCTTTGATCTTTGTATTAAGGTTCCATCAAACATTCAAAATACACTCCCTGCAAGATCCTCGAAGCTTTGGAGAATGACACATAAAAATTTGGATACTTCCGCTGAGCCCTGATGAGTTTCCAGAATTAAATATACAGTCAACTCATTTTATAACGAGCTAAAGATTTATAAGAGAAAAAAATTCATTCTATAAAATTAATATGTTAAGAAAACCATTGCACTTTCTGTACCAAAACTATTATGAAATATCAAATTTTTGAATTCGTTATATCCGGAGTTGGCTGTATTCCTCAACGCTTATAAGTGTTCGAGAAGGTTCTATTATGTAATCTTTTTTCAAGTAGATAATATGAAATGCAATTGCAAAAACGCGTGTAACAAAAATAATTCTACACCCCGCGGGAGCAGCTACCATTCCACAAATTATAGATGTAAAAATTTCATGTAATGCTTTTAAAATTTAATTAATTTGCAATGCACTGAGCTATAAATGAATCTTTTTTAAAGCTACTTAAATTCTAAAACAACGTACTCGATGAGGCAATTATTTCGACGTACGAAATATATAACATATACATGCAATAAAATTACAGTCAACTCTGACTATAACGAACCTCCATATAACGAATTCTGGATATAATGAACTCAAAATTTTAAAATTCCATAGTAGTTCAGTATATAAAGTGCTATTGATTCTTAAGAAAACATAGTAATTTTCTACAACGAACTTTTTTTCTTCCAGAACCGTTAGTTCGTTATAGAAAGAGTTGACTGTATATTGAATCTTATTATTTTATTCTGTTGGTTTTTTTTTTTGATTTTATTGGCTTGCACATATTTCGTTAAAATATTTTAAAGCTTATTAATTACACAGTGCACTTCTTTTTCACCAATAAGATTGCTAGATACATCAAAAGTATCCTCTATGTGATGATAAAAGCAAATTACAACGTTTCACAACATTTCACATTAATTATATATTGGATGCAAAAATTCTCCTTTAATCATTATGCATACGTGCGTATTTGTATTCTAAACTCTTAATCCTTCTAAAATGATAATGTTACCGAACGAATGTCTTTTAGAAATATTTAATAATCTTAATGCTGATTATTCAAGTCTATTTTCTTGCCTTCTTGTAAATCGTCGATGGTGTAGAATTACTGTTCCAATATTATGGAGTGAACCAACCACTCATTTTGGTGATAGAAGACTTGTAAATATATACCTTTCAGCGTTAAATGTTGAAGAACAAGCTTCATTGGTCCCCTTTAAAATCATTATTCCTAATTATCCAAAACCGTTATTTGAGTACGCAAGTTATACTGTTTCAGTGGGTAAATGGTTGACTTGTGGAATTTACAGTTGGCTTGTTATGGAATGCAATATGGATAGATCTAATAATTTAACTTTTATTATAAAAGCAATTAAATGGTCTTTGACTGCATCGTTTCTACGAACAAGTAAAAAATTTAAATATTTAAATTATAATTATTTTAGTTTCGAGGAAATAAAGCTATTAATGAAGACTGTTAATAAAAACACTAGTTTGACTTCTTTAGATCTTTCGTTTAGTAGACTTTGTCCTGAGGAATGGGAAGCACTAGCAGCAACTCTTTATTACAACACTACTCTTACTTCTTTAAATATTAGTAATAATTATATTGGGTTTAAAGGAGTAAAAGCATTAACAAAAGCTCTTTGTAAGAATAGCACTTTAACTAATTTAGATATTGCATATAATAATATTGGTCTTGAGGGAGGAAAGGAATTAGCAGAACTACTTTGCAAAAGTACTACTTTGACTTTTTTGAGTGTTCGCTGGAATCAACTTGGTTCTATGGGTACAAAAGCACTATTCAAAGCTCTTCCTAAGAATACTACTTTAACTTCGTTAGATATTAGGGGCAATATAATTGATTTTGAAGGAATAAAAGTATTGGAAGAAGTTCTTTGCAAAAACACTACTTTAACTTCCTTAGATATTTCATCTAATCGACTTGGTCCTGAAAATGGGAAAATTATAGCAAAAGCTCTTTGCGTAAACGCTACTTTGGTTACTTTATATATTGAATATAACCGACTTGGTCCTGGAGGCGTGAAAGCAATAGCAGAAGCTCTTCATAGAAACAACGCTTTAAAAACTTTATTTATCGGTGGCAATAACGCGGGTTTTGAAGGAGTAAAAGCTTTAGCAGAGGCACTTTACATAAACACTACCTTAAATATTCGCAATGATGAGATTAATTTTAAAGAAGGAGAATCACTTGCTAATGCACTTTGCACAAATAATACACTGACTTCTTTAGATATTAGCAATAACAAGATTGGTTTTAAAGGAGGAGAAGCATTTGCAAAGGCGCTTTGCATAAATAACACTCTAAAGTCCTTAAATATTAATGGAAATCAACTTGGTTTTAAAGGGGCGAGAGCATTAGCCGAGGCTCTTTGCAAAAATGTCACTTTAACTTCTTTAAATATTAGTTATAATGGTATTGAATTTTACGGAGGAAAGGCATTAGCAGAAGCCCTTTGCATAAATAATACTCTAACATCTTTAGATCTTTCTTATAATAAGCTTAATTTTGAAGCCGGAAAAGCTTTAGTGAAGGCTCTCAATACAAATATTAAATTAACCTGCTTAAATCTTTATGGAAATCAAATTGATTTCAAAAACTGCAAAAATACAAAGAATATAAGTTCATTAAGAAAATTTTTCTTACATACTTACCAGGATATCTAATTTGATTTAAATATAAACGAAAAAGTAATATTTTAACTTATCACCAAACGATTAGCATATAAATGCAAGTAGCATAGTCTTTTTTTTTTGTTTAAATATTTACTAACGTAAATAAAAGAATTAGCGTTAAATATTTCAGATGTTAATTTAAAGCACAATTTACTGTTTATGACAGCTAACCTTTCATTTGTTGTAATACTTTGAACTTAAACATTATAAATTTGAATTTGTCTCGGATGTCAATTTGCAATAATTTACTTATAAAATTAATAATTTCATGCGTATTTACTGATAAAGAATTATTAACGAAGATTTTACGATTATCTATGGGATGCGTGGATAGTTGGTTATAAATAAAAGTATATTAAATAAATGATCTTAAATAAATGTAATTCTGTTTTATAGAGATGTAAAGATTCATATATGCATTACAGTCAGGGGATCTTCAAATTAGGAATCCCATTCTAGAATGACCTATGAACAGATTCTTGAATCTGATTGGCTCTTACGTGCCTTTTACCTCTCAAACATCATTACATTTTGAAAAAAAATTTTGAATAATTATTCAAATTTAATAAGCCTCAAATGTGTAGTTCAAGATGTCTAGTTTTAATAATCAAAATTAATCAACAGTAATAAACCTTTTTGGCTAAAGTAAATATGACATTAAAAACAGGTATTTATTTTATATAGAAAGCTAAAATTGATATTAACCAACTTATGATTCTGAGATTTTGTTTTTTATTTAAACAAAGATTTAAGAGTTTATTTATTCTACAACTTTTATATTTAAATTTAACTACCATATAGATATCAATATAGTTTATAGAAGAAAACACTTGAACCATCTAAGGTAGTTGTAGATTGCAAATTGATCTATAGGTAATACTATTGAATAATACAGTATACACATTACTCTGGTTATATTGATATCTGGATATACTAACTTCTAGCTATAATGGTATTTTTTAAAATTTTGAACCTATATATTTAATATGAAATGCTTCTAGTTAAGCTAATATCTGAATATTTTAGTTTTGTTAAAATATTGATATAACTAGAGTAATATATATATGGGTAGTATTATTTAATAGTACAAACTAAATATTTTAATAGACAATTTATCCGTCATCTGAAAAGAATCTGCAAATTTTTATAAATAAATTTTATTATTGAGCCAAATGTGGAGTGCTCTAATCTAAAACTTTTTCTTACTAAGCAAATTACTTTTTGGATGTGAAATCTTTAAAAAACATTTCACTAACAAATAAAATTTCTTTAAAAAAAAATCAATTTTTTTAAAAAAGTCAACAAAATGTTTTTTAAAGATTTCTTAAAAACTACTAAGCTGATTTTAATGTTCTTACTATTATTAGATGTGTTTTGATGAACTTTACAACTTTTGTTAGAAGCTTAAGAGAAGTTTACTTAGTTAAAAAAGTTTTAGATTAAAGCACTTCACATTTGGCTTAATAGTAAAATTTATTTATAAAAATTTACAGATCCTCTCCAGATAACAGATAGATTATCTATTAATATATATTAGTTGATTAAGTAGAATAAAATTATTATTTAAAATATTTAATAAAAGTAATGCTTTGCTTATATGTAGCTTTGTTAATAATAAATAATATATTTATATATAAAGTTTTTGATTGATTTGATTAGTTAATGTTAATATATCATGAAATCTAGAATTTCAGATTGAAATACTTATACTAATTTTTAATGTTTATTTTTAAAAAATTTTCTAATTGTATTAAAAAATTATTTACGTAGTAATTACATTTTTATCTTGATCAATTATAATAAACTAGAAAATCATTTTTAAGATGAACTCAAGATTTATATATTTATCGTAAGTCTAATAGTACTTTACTAAAACTTACAAATTTGCAAATTAATAACTAATTTTATAATTTAACTAATATTAGATTCATCTTAATAATCTTTACAACTTTACTTAAAGACTCAAAGATGAGGGTTTGGGTCCCATAGCTTAATAGATAAGCTTCCATCTCTCTACAAACAAGGTTAATAGTTCAAGTTTGGCTGGAGCTAGAATAATCTGTAACTGTAAAAAGGAGCCTATAATTATATACAAAGCTCTGTAGAAGTCTAAGTGAAGATACATTTAAGGAATTCTCAGAAAAAAATAGTACGACAGAGCTTGGACACAACTATAATAAGAAATGTGAAGAATGTTGTTGATGTTTGTAGAAAAAATTGGTCTTACCCAATATAGAATCACCTCTAGCACAATAAAATCTGAATAAGGTGTGACTGTGGAAATTACCTCCTTTAGTGGAATTTACCTCACAGGTAAAGGTCAAACCAAGTATTTAAATTAAAGATTACGTAAGCAGAATAACATTAAAAATCAAAGAGTTTAAATAGAGACCTACAAGCGGGTCTTAGATATAGCAATGAGTGAAGAACCTATGGGTGGAACCTTTAAATAGATAATGACTAAAGTTGTATATATAGCTTATTGTACCTTCATTAATATATTATAATAAACTCTTTAATAAATACAGACTGCAGATACTTAAATAATAAAGAGAAAACCCCTGACCAATGAAGTCATTTTATAAACTGTAAAAAAAAAAAGACTCAAAGATGATTAACTTAGTACAAAAAAATTTAAGATATAAAACTATTACGTTTATTAATTAATTATAGATTGTTTATAGTCACACCTCTATATAATTACTATATTAGTATATAACTAACTTGGTAATTATATAGAAGTCTGATTGTATTTAATATTAGCAATTTAAAAATTAGATTGTTTTGCATTTTATTTTAAATTTTATTAATTAAATATTCATCTTAATTGATACAATTATTTAAACTAATTAGAACGTTATAAAAAGAAGATGATTAATTAACCTTCCTATATATATATGAATTAACTAATTTATTTCTTTGAGTACTTTAGATACATCTATAAATTTATTATTGATTCAAGAAGTTGTTTATAATTCTTTAAAACAATAAAGAGTACTAGTTAAATACTTTTTACTGTTGAATAATTATTTATTAATTTTATTTATTGAGACTTAAACAGATCTTTATATAAACTACTGTAATAGTAATAAAAATATAAACAAAATTCTTTAAAGCAAGAATCTAATTTACTTTTAGGCTTATTTTTAAGATTAAGATTAATATAGAATATATATAGCATATAATTAGCAATAGAATATACACATTTTGCATTTATTAAAGCCAGATAATTATTAGTAAATATTGTAATAACAATAATACTAGTTTCTTCATACAATGTTTTATAAATCTATTAAAATGTTTCCAGAGTCTTATTCTTAATAATTGTCACGACTGATGCTGAAATTGGCTAATGCTAAAATTTGGATCTATTTTAATATTAAATTTTAAATAAATTTTGAGATGTTTTTTTATTACTTTTTTTATAGTTAGGTTAGGATTTAGGGTTAGAATTTATAATTACCATATTTACGTGAAATAACACACATGGGTGTTATTTTAAAAATCTCAATTCCTTAAAATAGCATAGTTGGTTTCAAAATAATACCCATGTGTGTCCCGAAATAATGCACACCCCATATACTAATGTTAATAAATCACTTTGATATTTTCCATTAGTGATTGGGTGTATTCTTTGCCTCAAAATAATGCCTATATGCGTACTGAAATAATGCGCATCTCCTTAAAATAACATGCAAATGTGCATTATTTTGTGTAAATACGGTAAAGAGTATATG
>CAJVPZ010002246.1:0-12760 GCA_910592135.1 Racocetra fulgida | reverse complement strand
TTAAAACTTTAGAGTAATCAATTTGTGTAAAGAGAGTTGTAGTAAATTCTTTAAGTAATAAAATTAATGTAGAGTGGGGAATATTAAATAGAATTGAAATAGTCTTATCAATGTCTAGATTATTTTGGTAAATGAAGTCTGTAAGGAATTTAGGCCTTAGGCCTGCTAGTTTGTTAAAAAAATATTTATAAGTAAATTTAGATTCTGGTTTATCGCCCTCTGCCTTTTTGGTTACTTTGCCTAGGTAGATATCGATTAAATGTGGTTTAATAAAATCGAAAAGTTAATATACAAGAGGGTTGTCGAATTTTGTAAAGAGTTGCATGTTTTCAGAAATTAGATATTCTTTAAACCAATCTAGATCATTGGATATATCTCTAGTAGGTCTTTGTGTTTGTTTCTGCTGTTGTTGTTTATTAAGGTTTTGTTCTTAATCATTGTTATATTGTTGATATTGGTGTTGTTGTTGCTGTTGTTGTTCTGATTTGTTTTCTTGGTCTTTTTGTTGTTGTGTGTCTGATTTTTTTGGAAATAATAATGACAAAATTAGACCTTTTTCTTTAAAGGTGAGTTCTCGGAGTTTGATTAAAGAAATTATAATTTTTTCTTGATGAGTAAGAGGTTCCTTGTTTTGAGCTTTAATGCGAGCAATAATTATTTTATAGTGAAATTTGAGTTTGGATGAAGTTGGATAAATAGGTGTAAGCTTCATGTTGTGAATGTGTGGTTTACATTCTCTGTGAATCAATCAGTTTTTAATGAGGTCATATACAAGGTAGTCTGGTGTATGTTCATGTTGGCCTGTTGATACACAGGCAAGAGTTTTTTTCCTGCAGAAGATACAAGTATGGTAATGTTGTGAATGTGGAACAATAGCAACAGTGTTGGAATCAGTCCGGTAACTAGGAAAAAGTAAACATAGGTTGGCTTGTTCAGGTTGGTCCTGACAGATTGGTCTTGAGCAGGTTGTTTAGTAATTAGAAATTTTGGTAGATTATTACACTTTTTGGTTAATTGGTTTATAAAGATGTCAGTAGATGTAATTGCAGGTTGACCAACAGTTGTATGCTCTGTGTGTGTGATTCTGTAATTTGCTGAAGTAAAGCTAGTGTGGTATTTATCACAATAGCATTTACCAATGGAAGGTTGGTAAGGTACTTGAAAGAAGTACTTTTTTGTTAGATCGCAAGCTTCAGATTTGAAAGCATGTGGAAGAACTTTGAGATTTTTGGGATCCTTTTCTGTAATCCATACTCCGTATCGATCATGATAATTTTTGTAGTAGTAATCAAGATTGTAAGAATCCGGATCTTCAGAGATTAAAGTAGGCATAATGTAAAAGAATAGATAGAAGTTTTAGTAAAGGAGTGTGACAAATAAGAGGGTGTGACAAATAAGGGGATGTGACAAATAAGAGAGTGTGATAAATAAAGGGTTGTGACAAATAAGGTGTCACACAGTATACCGATCAGCGGATCAACAGGATCGTTGAAAGCTAAAATTTGTGTAAATTTAATTAGAACAAAAATAGTAAAGAAGGTTTTTTGTATAAAAATAGATGAAACAAGATTGAAATTGTGTAAGTTGATTAGTAATATGGATTAGTAATTGGGATCTGCAAGTTTGGGCGCTCTAGGGGGAGCAGAATGCCCCCAAAAAAGAAAAAATTTTTGTAAAAATTAAGCAGAGTTTTTGTAGGGAGTTTTATATTATTTTGTTAATAAAATTAGAAGTATTTATCCAGTTTAGATGTATTCTATATCAAATTAAAGCTATAATTGAGCTTAATCTTTTTCTATTAATAAGCAAGAAGGGTTTACTTAGTAAAATTTTAAGTAAACAGCAAAATAAAAAAATTTAGAAATATAGTTATAACTCAGTAGCAAAGAGCTTTAGAGCTATAAAACTAGGCTGCTTATAAGTAAAATTAAGTGTAAAACAACTTTACTTAGACAGCCAAAGATAGTTTACTTAATAAAATGTTGAGTAAATAGCAGTTGTTTTCAAGAAGAATTTGGTACAAGTGATCGTTGGGAAGAGTTAGTAATTTGCGTCTCTGTTCTCTGTTTATATAAAAACTTATAATTATTCTTATAAAAAACATAGATATAAATTTATAAAATAAAAATAAATACAGATACATTTATATATAATTGCTTTTTTTATATGCATTTCTAAGTCAGTATATACTTTTTAAATTGTAATGTGACTAATTTTATACCTAAACCAAAATTCTATTTTGGATTATAATCAAATTCTAATATATCAATTTATCTGTTATTGAATCTATTATTTCTAAAATTACAAATTTAACCAAATCAACTAAAACATTATTTATCTATTTTTTACAAGTGTTCCAAGATCTCATTCCTGGCCCTTAATGATTTATTTTGGTGAAATAGAAGATTTAAAAAAGAAAAAAATTAATAAAAATCAAAAAAATAACAAATATAAGAAAAAAAAAGCAAAATAGTACTTAGGCTGCACAAATTTAATTAATTGATTTTTATATCACGAACTGGTGCCAAGTGATACGGCCGCACAGATTTTTTTTTTTTTAAAAAAAATTTTTTTTTTAAACTAGTTATAAAATGCAGTAGAAAAGCTCTTCCTAATTTGTATTAGGTTTATTAAACAATAAAGTTACATAGTTAAAGTCTAAATTTAATTTTTATATATCGATATTATATATTCTCTTTTAATATATGAGTGTCGCCAAGAGAATATCTGTAAATCTTATAAGATTTGCGAGTTTTCTCTTAGCAGCACTCATTTATACCTACTACTGTTATGTGAGATTGGTAGTGTAAATAATGTATAAAGCAAGCGCTTAGTATTTCGATCCTATCTTTGACAGACCAACTGGATTCTATCGAATTTGAATCGGATTATATATAAAGCTAACTTTGGACATATTCTTAGGTCTATTATTTAAATTCTTTGATTATTAAAGTAAAAATCTCTGATCTGGGTATTTGGATTAAGATTAATCGATAGTTGGATTTAGGATTGAAACACTACAAGTAAGTTGAAAAAGGTAAATACAGCCTATTTCTTTTTTACAAAGTTACGCTGATTAATTTAAATAAGCCAAATTTTATAAGAATCTAAGTAGAGGACTATTAAAATTCAAAATTTTAAGATCTTAATAAAATTGCTGACCAGATATTCAAAAACATAATAAAATACAGATCAAGCTTTTTAAAAATTTTATTTTGCAGGCCGGCAAAAGTATAATCTCTTAGGCCTATACAGGCCCTAACAACAAGTGCTAATCTTAAATTAATGCATTATTTGGTATTAGGCAACCACAGATGAGGTATTTAAGAAAGCCTAAAATCGAATATTGGTGTTACTAATTTTGGAGTTATTAGCAAGGCAACAAATAAAAACTTACAAAAGCAAAATTCGCAATACTTAGCTGCTTTTTGATGCAATAACAAAAAAATCTAAATATAGTCAGACCTCTATAAGTGCATATCCTCTCTAAATGCACACTCAGCTTCTGGCCCAAATATATACTTAACCTTTATAAATGCATATTTTCTTATTATTCTCTAAATGCATGTTGTTAGAGTGTGGCCCCAAAGGTATACACTTAGAGAGGCCTGACTGTATATATTTCAGCAGCAATGAGATATCTAAGTTTCACAGTTATAAATAAACTTACCCATATTTCAAAATCAAGACGGTTTAACAATATTATAGCTTCTGATAGTAATATTTCGAGTATTAATAGTAACGGAGGATGAACAGAAGGCCATGAATCCTATCGATATACCTAGTGATGTGCCGTTTATATGATAGCCCAATTTTTTTTGCATATAGTACATACAATACATATAGTATATAATTAGAAATAAATCTGCATTATTAATACTAGGAACAGAGTGATGAATATCATGAAGTCGAGAAAGAAATTATATGCATATCCAAAATCTAATACCCGATTGGTCGGCATGATCATAGTTGTCACATCTTGTATATTCTTCACCCACTATTAAAATCACAACCCATCTCCGTCAAAGCCACGAATCTGCATTGCCACTGTTAAAATCTCTGCTAAGTCATGAATTTACACTGCAAAATCTGGAATCCACCCATTGCTAAAATCTTTAACTTATCATTACTCGAATCTTAAACACTTATTGACTTATTTATTGATAAAATTAACCCATTAATATTCAAAGCACTAACTGATCTACTGTTAAAATAATAAACTTACTCACTGTTCAAATCACTCACACATTTTTAAATCACTAACGTCTATTGTTAAAATCATTATTCTACTCACCATTAAAATCGTTAATCATCCATCATTGTAAATCATTAACTTACTCATTCATTTTTTAAATTATGATGTCATTGACTAAGCTATGCAGATACATATTAAAGTTTTGTACCCAACATTACCATTTATCAGCCAATCCTATCACCCAAGCTTTATCAATGAAATGATTGTCAATAAAATAATTCATGAAATTGATTTATACTATAATTATACTAAATGTTTAAAGCAATGACTAAAAATTTTCTTTTATTATTTTCTTTATATATATTGTAATTAAACATATTTACTAATTCCAAATAAAGCTTCCTATTCCTGGTTTTAGCGTGACTACATCGCGCAGCTACCTAATTAATTAACATAAAACAGACTACATAGCAAAAATTCTCATATACAGTACATACAGTACTGTATGCGGCACATTACTAGATACACCTAATTATGAATTGTTTAAATATATCTATTAATACAATCAACTGTTCAACCCCTGAAATTCAACTATAACTGAAATTTGAACCTTATACTTAATTCAATCTTAGCTTAAAATTGTACCCTAATTCTAAAACATAAGAGAGGTGATTTACATCCATTAATAAAATGTTTGGAACAAGTATTACCTATTCTAGACAAGTCAACTCTCTCAAATCTGATTCTAGATAATTCGAACACTTAATAAACTTTGTAAAAAGCTTTAAAACGTTTATAAAGTTTATTATGAATTTGGATTAGCATATAGAACAAACTGTTTGGATAAAAAGTGTTGACTATTTTAATTCTATAGTGTTTAGTATATTTACTCTGTATTTTTGCAATATCGATATTTTTTAAATAATAAATCACTATCGCTATTATATTAGTCATAAATTAATAAATCCTATTGGTTAATTATATTAAAAAAAAAATTTTCAGATCCCGTTTCACCAACCCGGCCGGGATATGAAAATCAATTATATTAATTTGTGTCACCTTATCTTGGTATCAGTTCCAGGTTCAAGTTCTTATTTCTAGCTATTATTAATCTTTTTTGGCAAAATATAACCTAAAACTATTAGTAAAAATTCAAAATTTTAAAAAAAATAACAACTAAAAAAAAACAAACAAACTGATACTTATTATAATATCAGTTTTGGTTCAAGTTCTCATTTTCAGTACTCGTTAACCTATTTCAGCAAAATACAAGACCTAATAAAGAGAAAATATTAGTAAAAATCAGAAATTTTAAAAAAAAAGATTGAAAGAAAAAAAAAAGTATACTGGTACTTATCTTGGTACTAGTTTCAGATTTAAATCCTTATTTCAACCCTTATTAATCTGTTTTAGCAAAATAAAAGATCTAAAAAAGAGAATACCAATTCCAGGTTCAAGTTCTTATTTTCAGCTCCAATTAATTTATTTAAGCAAAATACAAGACCTATAAAAAACTTTCAGTAAAAATCAAAAATTCTAAAAAATAACAAATAAAAAAAAGTAAACTAGTACTTATCTTGATATCAGTTCCAGGTTTAAGCTCTCAATTCTGGTGTTCATTAAGCTATTTTAATGAAATACAAGATCTGAAAAAAGAAAAATATTAGTAAAAATCAAAAATTCTAAAAAAAATACTTGAAAAAAAAATAAAAAGCAAACTAATACTTATCTTAGTATCAGTTTCAAGTTCAAATTCTTATTCTTGACCTTATTCATCAGGAAAATAAATTTAGTACAAGTTTACACAAATTTTTAAGCAAATTTAATATATAAAAATTTGTGAAAATTTGCTAACCTGCCAGAAATTTTCAGAATAAAAAAATAAAAATTTGCTCAAATTTTTATATTTTAACTATTTGCAAAAATTTTTAATAAAATAAATTTCATATATTTAAAAACAAATTTTTAAAAATTTGCAAAAAATTTTAAATATATATATTTTTTATCTTACTATTTAGTAGTACTAAGAGAGAGCTAATTATATATATAATACTTTAAAAAAAAAAATTTTAAAAATTTTTTACAGTTTTGTAAAATTTATTTTATTAAACATTTTTGCAAATAATTAAATATATAAAAATTTGTACAAATTTTTATTTTTTTTTTCGAAAATTTCTAACAGGTTAGCAAATTTTCACAAATTTTTATATATTAAATTTGCTTAAAAATTTGTACAAATTTGCACTAAATTTATTTTTCTGATGTTAACATTTTTAGTGAAATGCAAAATCTAAAAAAATAAAACTATTAGTAAAATCTAAAATTTCAAAAAAAATAACAAACAAAAGAAAAAAAAAGTAAACTAGTACTTATCTTGGTACCAGTTCTAGGTTTAAGTTCTCAATTTTGAATAAGTTTACAGTTATACAGATTTATCTGTAAAGCACGTGGTTATAATTTTTTTATACAGAGGATACAGTTACATGAGTTTTTGCTGTGAAACTAAGAATTTTTTAATATAGTAATAGATTCTCGAAATAGTGGGTATCTGCTTGCTATTTTGAATACCTGTGCACTATTTCAAATACGTCATGGGCATTATTTCGAATATATCTAATGTAGAGTAGTTTTCTGATAGTACACAAAGGACTAGTTCAGACTGAATGCATTTCTGATTCATAGAATAAAATTTAATAAAGATGAGTCATAAAGAATGACTTTTGGGATTCTGCTTTCAAAAAAATTATCTGCATTATATTAGACTGCTGAGTTGGACTAGTTTGTAAACTAGTTCAGACTTTGACCGAACTGGACCAGATGGACTTTTTAGCATCTCTATTTCTGAGCCTGGTTTTTTGTTATTTCGGGACATGCATGGGTGTTATTTCGAATCCAAAGTTCTGCATTTTTTTTTCACCTAAATTTAAGTCCACTTACTTTACACTTTTACTAAACAAAAATTTAAAATCAATTGAACACCATTTTTAATGCATTTTTAGTATAAGTAAATTATCTGTTTGTCTTAATGATTATGCATTCATCATGATTTACAAACTACGATAATACAAATCTTTAAGTAAATTTGAAACAAGCAAGATAGCAAATCTTGATGCAGCAGATGAATATATTCTATTGGTATAAAATATGCATCTAAGTCTGATGTGGATTAAAGGTTTAAATTTCTAAATCTTTATGACTGCATCAAATTCTTAAAAAAAATGTCAACTCATGAATTCTAGAAGGTCCAAAAGTAAATGAAAATTTTTAGTATAAACTTTACTGAAACTTGCAAATTTGCAACTTCAATACTACTTGTAATTAGCTATAAAGTAGCTATAAAACAACTATATAGTTACTTTGTAATAATTACACTTTATGTTTACTATAAGTTAGCAATATGCCTACTACTACTTACTATTGCATTACTACTATTTTACTACTATTTTACTATTCTTTTGCTACAATTTTACAAAAAAAGTTTTAATAAAATTGTAGTAAGAATATAGTAAAATTGCTAACTTATAGTAAACGTAAAGTGTAATTACTATAAAGTAACTATATAGTTGCTTTATAGTTACTTTATAGCTAATTACAAGTAATATTAAAGTTGCAAATTTGCAAGTTTCAGTAAAGAAAAAGTTATATGTTGCTACAAATGATATTTGCAAAAGGCTTTCGAATAGGCAGTTTAGTCTTCTTATAACACCAAATACCTTTATGTTATGATATACGTGAAACCTGCCAGAAAAAGTCCGCCTGTTCACAAAGTTGTTGCCTATGAAACAGTGTAATGGATAAATATGTCACTTAATCATGCTAAGTTTAAACTTTGGTTGGCCAGTTTTCACTATTAGTCTTATTAAATAAAAACAAGCAGCCATAATAATAAATTTATATTGTTTATAACACAAGACAAAATTAAAAATTCGATATGTTGGAATTTAAATTTGACTAATATAGACTTTTATTAAACCTGAATATTACTTTATTTAAAAACTTTACAGTAGAAATGTTTCTAAAATGATGTCTACATTAGAAATTTGATTATTTCTAAATTTTCTACTTAAGATGTAATCAGAACGACTTCTATCTGCCTAAACCAAATTTTGTTGCTAATTTTTTGTAGTAAAAGACTTTGTACCCGTAACAATAACCTTAGACAATATTGTGGCAACAAAATACAAAATATCAAATAAAACGTGAAAAGTATTAATCTTAGATGATTTATAAATTCCTATAAGTTCACAAGGATATGTATCACTTCACCGACACTCATTTTGTAGACATAGCATCTCACCAACATGTTTATTTCACCGACAATTATTTTGTCGACAAGTATATTTCACCGACTGTTTATTTCACCGAATCTCATTACATCGACAATTCTTTTTTATAAATTCCACTAACCTTAACTCTAATTCTAATCTGGCCCTAACGACAATGGCCAGAATTATTTTGTCGGTGAAATAAACTGTCGGTGATATGGAAAATAAATGTGAATTGTTGTCGGTGAAATGTTATGTCTACGAAATAATTGTCAGTGAAGTGAGCTGAGCTGAACCGGTTCGCAAAACATGATTACAGTGCCAAATGGTAACCTATATTGTAGTGATCCTGGCCGATAGTAAAAAAAACCGGCCAAGCAAATTATCGGCTTAGCAAGTCGATTTTTTTAGAATCGGCTTGCTCGTACCTATTATGAATTATACGTTCCTGAAGTTTACGACGAGGAAATCAACGAAAGACTTCGAATTTTGAATTAAAATCAGCAAATCGACTAAGCTGACTAAGCCTATAAAATTTATCAGCCGATAAATAATAATCGGCCAGGATCACTACTATATTGTATATAAAAACAGAAAATAATAATTATTGTGAACATTTCTGACAATATCAAACTTTATTTTTTTTCTTTACATTTCCTATCAGCTAATTTTTGATAATTAAGAAATGCTTTATATTCATCTATTTTAACACCAATTCCATATTTGTAACAATATCCAACTTGAAACATTCCATTATCTTTTCCCATCTCTGCTGATTTATGATAATATATGAATGCCTTATGATTATCCTGTTTAATTCCGATTCCATATCTATAACAATATCCAACATTATATGTTCCCGTAGCATTCCCCATCTCTGCCGATTTTTGAAAATAACTAAATGCCTTATGTTCATCCCTTTCAACCCCAATTCCATATAGATAACAATATCCAACTTGAGACATTCCATTAGCGTTTCCCAACTCGGCTGATTTGCGATAATAAATAAATGCCTTATATTCATTCTTCTCAACTCCGATTCCATTTTTATAACAATATCCAACATTATATGTTCCTTTAGCATGTCCCATTTCTGCAGATTTTTGATAATAAATAAATGCTTTATGTTCGTCCTTTTCAATTCCAACTCCTTTTTCATAACAATATCCAACATTATATGTTCCTTTAACATGTCCCATCTCTGCTGATTTTTGATAATAAATAAATGCCTGATTTTCATCCTTTTCGACTCCAATTCCTCCACCATAATAGCATCCAACATTATATATTCCACTAACGTTTCCCATCTCTGCTAATTTTTGATAATAAATGAACGTCTTATGTTCATCTTTTTCAACTTCAATCCCATATTGATAATTGCATCCTATGTTATAGGTATCTAACTTAGAAGATGTTTTATGAATCGAATGATTATGATTCTTCATTTTACCCTTCAAACATAAAAAAGGCGAAAATCGAAATATGCATTTATATAAATGCAAATGTATTACAGTACGTACTGTTTTGGTGTCACCAGTGTTTATTTTTCACGTGCGCAAAAGTGTGCGCACGTGTGCGGATCCAATCAACTGCTTTATTTAAAATTTTGATTGGATCCGCACACGTGCGCACATTTTTACGCACGTGAAAAATAAACACTGGGTGTCACTATTGAGTAGTACTGTACAACTTTATTATTGGTAACATAACGTCAAATAAACTTTAACTTCCAGACTACGTTTGATTTCGGAATTTTTGTAAAATCCCAAATATAAGCCAAATCCCAAATTCTGTCAAAATCCCAAACATTAATTGGCTTATCAACAAAGTGACGAAGCCAATATTATTGCGAGATCAGTAATATTTGTGACCAATGTATTTCATGTGGTTATATTTTTCATTATTTTCGCTATGGTTTGACTCAATCATTTATATGCTCATATCTTAGTGGCCAAAGACTATAAAGTAATACTTTTAGTTGACAAATAGTTGACAAATTAAAGGCCTACGGCTGTTTTAACAGTGCAAAGCCTCATCAATTCTAATTATTATTCAAGAGCAAAGTAAAGTATAAGGATTGTTCACTTGAAAATGACAAATTTAATAACCATGTTAGTAGATTCTATAGTTGTATAGTAGTGCAAAGACCTTTAAATAGTTATGTGGCTAATATGACCAAGTGATAATACAACTATCATCAGAGGTTTTACTCCATCGGCAATAATTTCATAATCACAGTCTCAATGGCTTTAACATAATATTGCTTTTGTCTAATAATAAAGCGTCATACTTTATTATTGTGTATTTATTCTCAAGATTTACACAAGTATTAATAACCCGGGAGTTGAATTTAACGTGGAAGTGACCAAGTTTTCATAAGATTTGCATCTCATCTCTTTTATTAACAAATTAATAGTAGCATGTTTGAGTCTCTACAAGTTGCGTTTTATAGCCATAATTTTCTATTGCCTTAATAACAACTATTTGTGTGATTTTACTAGAATCATAATCCACTGTTGCTTCATTTTTTTCTAAACGTTTATTTTTATGATTTTTAAAGTTAAAGGCTGATGTCTAGTTTTCCTTTGGCATTACTTATGTATAGTTGAATTAAGGAGAAATAATATTCTAATTGCGATAATTTACTGCGCTTTTCAAATTACTGTGTCCACTGATTCTCATACACCACAACGGAAATCAGAAATCTAGAATAAATGCAAATCTGTGATTGGTTAGAAATAATTTTTAGCCAATCACGTATTGGCATTTTTCTGATTCCCAATGTGATGCATGAAAATCAGTGGACACAGCAATTTGAAAAGCGCAGTAATATTTCTAACATGCTTCATTCTGACACCAAATTTTTACAATGAAATTTGTTAAAATTACATTTTTCTATAAGTATACAGTGTATCCGGATATTTAACCAGTAATAATAAGTAAAACCACAAAAGAAGAACTCCTTAATCTTCCGTAATTCTTGATCAATTAATGCAATTAATGCATTGCATTTATTAGGATATTGTATATATCCAGGCTAAAGTTAGAGATGCGTTTTGAAAGCATAGTATTTAGAGAAGTCTGACTATATTAATACTCTATTTAATCCGGGATCGTCTAAAGCCAGGTACGTATATAGTAATTTATATACCTCACATGATTTTTACTTTACAAATTTATTATTAATCAACTTAAAAACTATCTGGCTATAGACGATCCATTTAAAAATTTTCTATTGTAAAAAATTGCATCACACCGGGTCTTCTGTATGGCACTTAACTGGGTAAGTTTTTTTTCTATGAGATCTATATAAAGTAATATAGTCAGGTTAATAAATTAGTAACATTTGATAATAAACGTTTATTCTTTAGACTAACATTTGAATTATTCTTATAAACCTATACCACCCTAATCATAACATGCTAACATGAAGTATAGTTTTAACCTTAACCTTAACTACCGGCAGATGGTAAACCTATTAAATCTTACATATAACTTCTTTTGTATTCCAACTCAACTAGAGATATATGTATGTACGTACGTACGTACGTACATACGTACATACGTAATATTTATACGTATTAGTCACCAGATTTTAATTTGAATCAATTATGCCAAATCACAAACTTAAGCGGATCGGCCGGAACTATCATTGATAAATTTTATCAGGTATTCCAGAAATTATGAAAACAGCAGTAAACATGCGGGAGGAATTTTTCGATTTGGTGATTATTAAAAATTAACGATAACATGTGATGTTGTATGATCTACGGTAATTGAATTGTACAATTTATTTGATTGGTCAATGGCTTGCCTTACCTATTAATCTGCTTATGAATCGCTTATGAAACCGCATAAATCATCATTGTGCTTAATTGGCCAGTTACTTTTCTAAACAATAAATTGCTTATGAAACTGATCATGAAGCTGCATAATATTTATTAAATAAATCATTAATAAATCATTACGTATATCACTTAATTTTAATAATCACATTTTCATCAAAAATTTCGCTCATATGAATACGGGGATAATCTTGTCTTTTAGAACCCAACCATTTATATGATCTAATTAATCGAAGATAATTGCTTATCGTTATGTAACATGAAGACAATGCAATCCACCCATTTCCGGGCCAAAATTATCAGCTGGACATCTTTACTTAATCATATGGGCGGAAATTTTTAGTGGAGTGCTGTGACTATATAAAATTAGGTGATATAACTTATAAAAACTGATAAGTAACGGATCAGTTTTGGGTTATTTTTAGCTGATCTGTTCGGTACATTGCTCATAAAAA